>OMNM01003475.1:0-13779 GCA_900302745.1 Parablennius parvicornis | reverse complement strand
ACCCTTTTTTTTTTTTTTTTTTTTTTTAAAGCTGTTTGTTTCGAGGCTTTTCCATCAGCCACCAGACGATAACACTCACTCTGACATCAGCACCATGAGAGTTTGGTATATTGTGGAGTATTTAGATTGTATGACACACAACTATTTATCAATATTGTTTTATGACCTCAAATTGAAAATAGCTGCGATTTTGTTACTTCAAAATAAACTGTGTATAAATTCACATCGTATGAATCATTTTAGTTTCACGATCACCATATGTTTTTCTCACGTATAGAATTCTATCTCAATTTGGAAGAAAACACAGTCAATGTGACTTATAATCATGTGCAGTTTGTGCGTTTATTAGCGGCAGAGTTCAGGTCAATTTAGGAAGCAAGAAAAGAAAGCTCAGAAGAAATGAATGCACAGAGTTGACGCTGCGGGCTTTACATTCGCCTAAAAGTCTGCAACACGCCTAATGGAGCCTACAGACGGATGCAGAGCCCCCCACTCCGAGTGCCGCCTGTACTCGCCCTTTTCCAGCAGGTATTGGCGCCCCCTGTAGTTCGGGTGCTCGTAGAAGACCCAAACTCCCTCTTGGACGTGGGCCGAGTGGACGTCACGGTAGCGCCAGCGGTCCAGCAGGTTGGGCAGATCTTCGCTGAACTCGATCATCTGGCCACCAAAGTCTGGACGTTCATAGATGCGAATCCTGTGTCTGCCGGATGGCTTTGATATTTAAAGAAAAACAGGGAGAAACATCCACAAGTGAGGTTGAAAGGTTGCTGACGTATAAAATATGAGTAAAATATACCTATTAACCTGATAAATAATAAGCCTGTCCTGTCTTGTAATACCAGTTTGCATCACAAGGTGGTGTAGTGAGTCACTTAGAGCCAACATCTTCTTAAAGCTCGACAATAACAAAGCAGGATCCAGCAGTGGTGTATTGGTATTAAATGTGATTACGTAATTAAAAGTGAAGAGGTAATCCTCACAAGTCTGAGAATGCAATTTCTTGACATTGTGTTTCAACAGGACATACATATCTGATGAGACGACAGGAGCGGATGGTGTCGTTGAAGCCATTCCAGCCCTGGTAGTTGGGGTACTCCCCTCTCATGAGGATGTACTGGTAGCCCATGTATTGGGGTCTCTCATAGATGACCCAGGCCCCGCCCTCCACCCGGATAGAGTTGCAGCGGCTGAAGTGGGAGCTGAGCTCAGGGCAATCGCTGCTGCATTCATAGTAACGACCCTGAAAGTTCTTGTCCTCATAAAAGAAGATCTGAAAGCAGACAAATAAAAATCAGGTTAAACTATTTAGCATTTTGTAGAAACGGCATCATAATGTTGCAGAGTGACAGCACTGACCTTCCCTGCACGCTCCATAATCACCTTATGTTCCTCCTCGCCCAATCAAATTAGATTCCCTCTCTCAGGTTGCATGGGCCATGCCCCACTTTTATATTGAAAGCTGATGAAATGCATTGCCAGGAGAATTATTGTCATTTAAATGAGCTCTCCATTAATGTTGGCACATTAGCTGATTCTGCAATTGTTTCTATCTCTCTCTCTCTCTCTCTCTCTCTCTCTCTCACACACACACACACACACACACACACACACACACACACACACACACACTACCGTGTTGATGCAGACAGTTTAATTGAACTTGTGAAAAAGGTTTGTCTGTATATGTTTTTTTGTTCTTTTGAAAATTGAACATTCAAACTCCAGCACTGATGCTGTTTGCAATACAAATGTTTACTTTATAACATAACAAGTACTTCTAGTACTTTTTAATACACATATAAATATTGAATCAACTCTTTCTTCTTGATATTGGCAGTCACTCTGTAGTTTCAGTAGATATAAACATATATTTTTTTAAAATTTCAATTGATATTCTATTTTTTATACATATTTTTATACATATTTTCACCTCTCAAGTGGTCAAAGTGATGCAAACTCTACTTTAAATGTAGATGTATCCCTTTAATACCAATAAGTGATCTACACATTGTTTGATATGTGAGGAACAAATATCTACAGTCCCTTCATCATGGTGGTATTAGCACAGCTGGTGTTTTACCAATAAGCACATCCAGTATTTTCTTTACACAAGATTGAAATATTTATCCAGGCCGATCACATTGTTCTGAAGCACTGAATCCTGTTTCCCTAAACAATGCAAATGCAAAATGTCCCAAAGCCCCTGGATGCAGCGTGCTGACAAAAACAAAGGGCACTGCAGGACATTTGGTTTGATATGAAGCACCGTGAGCTGAGTCAGTGGCAGAGTGGGAAGCTTCCAGAGAGACTCTCCAGATCAAATCAGACGAGGTGGGATTAGTATGTGAAGTCTTGATGTGGAAACTAAAAGGGGAAGTGACTCAAGAGAAAGCTCTCAGAACCAGACCAAACACTGCCCTCCAGAGATGCACCAACCGCAACACAATCGTGCTCTGATCTGAGGAGCGTCCTGGTGGCGGGTGAAGGAAACACCTTCTCAGAATTTGCCGGACTTGGATTAAACAATGTTCATTCAGAATGATCACGCAGACAAAAAAATATTGATCATTATCATAATATTGTTCTTTGTTCTTATTTCCTGTGAAATCTTCAGCAAGTATGTCGATTACAGTGCTTTTCCACAGTTTTTTCCTGCAGAATCAAATTCTTTACTTTGACTTATTACAGCATTATACTGAAGATATGTTTAATTTTTTCACAATGACCGGTATAAAAAGATTATTTTATTTCGGATAATTTGTTTGAAACTTTGGTTTTTACAGTGGTACTCTGAATATTACTATATTTTTTCTTTTTTTAATAAGTTTATTGTGATTTTAACTGAGTAGATTACGTGTTATTGTGAATGTCAAAGTACATTTCATGGTGTTGTGTTTTCAAGAGTTTTACGGGATAATAGTGTAGCCGACTTGCAAATGGACATTCTCTAACATTGTATATAGTTGAAAAGAGGTTGACTAAAAAAGAAATGGGAATGGAACACAGTAGAACTGATAGAATCTTCATTTAGCGTTTTAAAAAATTATTGCTTTACATTAAAAATGTTTAAACTATAACACCTCATATTGGACATATCTTAAATTCATCTGAATTCTCTGCAATGATTTGAACTGTGGACTTTGAACTATTCATAAAGCATTTATAAACAAATAAAGACAAAAACATGGATACAAGTCAGAGTTTGTTCATTTATTTCTCGTTAAGTGTTCAGGTTGACAGAGAGAGCGGCGAGTTAAAACTCTGTGATTCTGCGGAAGGAAGCGAGCCCGGGGGTGGACGCCCCCCAGTCACTGTGCTGGCGGTATTCGCCCCGCTCCAGGAGATACTGGTGCCCCCTGTAGTTGGGAAGGTCGTAGAAGACCCAGGCGCCGTCGGTCACCACGCAGGAGTACGCCTCGCGCAGCTTGTAGGCGTCGTACACTGACGGGCAGTCGTTGGAGCACTCCACCATCTGGCCGCCGAAGTCCGGCCTCTCGTACAGCCTCAGCTTCCACGCACCGCTGTAGGCCTACACACACACACACACACAAAAGTTAAAGATTTACGGTTCATGTTTTAATGCCGATATTCAGGCCTCAGATTTTGGGAAGGAAGACCCATAAACCCTCAACTTGACCCCTCAGGTCTCATCAGGAAGGAAACATGCAGATGACATTAAGTTGTGTGTTAATTGTGCCATGGGACTGCCTGGCATAGAACCTCTTGAATGTGATTGTGCAGGTATGTTCACCCGGCTGTGAAAAAAAGTTGCACATGCTTGATGCACTTTGGTGCTTATGTTCACAAACTAATGCCAGTTTTCACAGCCGGCAGACACCGAGAGTCGTTCTCACTCAGAGCTCTGCAGAGAATTGACCTGTATGTCTAAAGGAGAGACTTTTGTGTTGTAAAAGAAAACCAAAGGGCTGAAAAAAAGACTACATTGTAAATGACAATTTGCAAAGTTTGCTGTTGAATTTTGAGTCTGTATAAATTCCCCCTCTGGCATTCTGGCCTCGTGCCAACAGGAATGAGTGAGCTTTCAGTTTTGGCCGGCGGCCCTCATGCGCCGCTGCCTCGACTCTTTTCTATCACTATTTGATGTCGAGCCTCTGCTCCCAGTCGCCACACCAATGAGGAATCTTACATTCTTTATGGCGCGGCAGGACTTGACGCTGTCGCTGAAGGCCATCCACTGCTGGTTGTCGGCGTACTCCCCGGGGCTGAGGACGTACTGGAAGCCCTTGTAGTTGGGCCTCTCATAGATCACCCACATGCCGCTCTCCACCTGGATGGAGCTGCAGCGGCTGAAGTATGTGTGCAGGTCAGCACAGTCGCTGTTGCAGTTGTAGCAGCGGCCCTGGAGATTCTTCTCCTCGAAAAACGTGATCTGTACCAAAAAAAACAAAAAAAAAACATTCAACCTAATTTATCAAACCTGGAAAATCCTTTCAGAGCTGAAGAGTCCCGGGAGGGTTTGTCTTACCTTCCCCATTTGGATGCAGTGTAGACCTCCTTCATTGCTGCCGCCCCATCAAAGTATTTATCGATAAACAAAATGTGCAGAGTGTGGCAAGTCTTTGACATCCAAATGAGGTGGATTTACATATCAGCAAAATGGCTCGGAGCGGTTTGATTTGCCTTTGTTGCGGCCCGATGATGACTCGGTATCAAACACATGCTGGAACAGTGATGGCAGAGGACCAGTGGCTGACTGGTGGAAAGAAACACAGTGAAATCTCTCCTTTTTTTAGTTTAAATCAAGATCATTTTACTGCATTTATCTGTGATTGTCTCTGATTCCAAATGCAATTTGATTGAAATATGTCATTGTCACAAAGTGGATGTACTCCGGAACAAATGCATCATTCACCCGAAAGTGAAAACATTATGTTGTAACAATGATAAAAATAAATAATAGCTTTCAAAACACAGTCAAAACATGAGAAGATTAAAAAAAACAGGAGTATGATCTATCTATCTATCTATCTATCTATCTATCTATCTATCTATCTATCTATCTATCTATCTATCTATCTATCTATCTATCTATCTATCTATCTATCTATCTATCTATCTATCTATCTATCTATCCATCTATCCATCTATCCATCTATCCATCTATCTATCTATCTATCTATCTATCTATCTATCTATCTATCTATCTATCTATCTATCTATCTATCTATCTATCTATCTATCTATCTATCTATCTATCTATCTATCTATCTATCTATCTATCTATCTATCTATCTATCTAATAAAAACTGAGAGAATTAAATCGTTGAGTCACAAAATAGTAAAAAAAAAAAACCCACTAAAGAAATTCAGTCATTGAATGAAAAAAAAAAACAATACTGAGAAATCGAATTGTAAGTAAGTCTGTCATAAAACAGTTTAAGAAATATCCAATGAATAAAGATGAATTAAAATGTAAATCAATCTTGAATTAATTAAAATAAATCTTTCCCAAATTCCAGAAAAGAGATAAAAAAAAATTATAAATACAAATACATTTAAATTTAAATCAGTAAAAATGTAAGATAATCTACTAAAGTCCAATAATTATTAGAATAAAATGTATATTGAAATTGGAGCAAATCAAACCCGCCACAAGCTATTGAAAAAAAAAAAAAAATGATGAAAAAACTACAGTAATGAGACAAAATAGATAAATACCAAGAGATCAAAACTGTAAATGAGCAAAAAAAGGGAAAAATGAAGTCCTGTAATTGGATGAATAAAACAATCAATGCTGAGAAATGTTGGTTTGAAAAAACTGCATCAAATATTTTGTTTGGCGTTAAAAGATCTCCAAGTTTACAGGAAAATGAAAAAGAAACATGTTTTTTTATATAGTATTTTTAACTTATGCTACACTACAATATTTAATAAAGTGCAAAATAGATTCTTGAAAACACACACCTTTGTAAATTGTTTTTATAGGCAGATAAGAGCGTTTCTATGCTGAATAATGACAAAATATGTGCAACATTGCTTTTCAGAGGGAAATTTAAAATGATTGATATAGTGAGCAAAGAGGACAGAACAGTTTCAGCTCAATGTGTTTAAAGGGAATAGAAATAGTGTGTGACTGTTTAATTTAACAGTGTTGTGTCAGTTTTAATGAAACTGCCTTTCATTCAGCTGTTTCCGTTTGTTTCAGGGTTGCATTTTTTCCATCTGATATTTGAGCATTTGGTTTTATATGTTCATCCCTGTACAAATGTTGAACACATGAAAGTTTTAAAGTTTTAGTTACGTGCTTTTTGTTCATGGCTGCTTAAATCACACTAGAATCACAGAGAGATGTCAGAAACAATGGATCTTCTCCACTTTATTTTATTTTTTCCAGTTTACACATGAAGCTAACAAGAGTCCATGATGCGCTTGATGGAGCTGAACCTTGTCATGTTGCTCGTGCTCATGTCGCGGAGGTTCCTGTACTCTCCGGGCCTCAGGTACAACATGCGGCCTCTGTAATTGGGCTGCTCGAACATCAGCCAGTGGCCGTCCATCACGTTGCAGGACTGGCACTCGGACATGCGGAAACGATCCATCATGTTGTCGCAGTCGTCCATCAGTTCGTGCATCTGACCGCCGAAGTTCTCCCGCTCGTAGATCCTCATTCTGAAGGGTCCGCGGTGCTGCGCAGGTGGAAAAAAAATTGTGAAAACTGTCACAACTGAACTTTTGATTTGTAAGTCAAGGCTGAAATTATTCACTTAAAAATATGACTGTATAGAAGACAAGGGTGTTGTCTATTGAAATTAAATTGGGAAACTTTCCCACATCAAATTCTTTCTCATCCATCAGATGTTGCATAGAGGAGGTGTCTCCATAGTAAATGCACCAGATTGCTCTTTTTTAAACAGCTTTGCACACAAACCCTTTGTAGCAGATCAAATGATTTGTTGTTTTCGAGAATGTTCAGCTTTCCTGGGTCAGTCTGAACCGCTCTGCAGCACTCACACAGACTCTGTTCTAGCTGACATTAAGTTTGCAATATTTCAGATTTGTTCTAATTTCTGCAAATCCTGACAAATATAAAAGGTTTTAAGCATGTCGCTCTGTGCCAGAGATGTCCACAGGAAGATTGCTAAGTTGCATGAATAGGTGGCAACTGCAAAAACTTGGTCCAACCTACCATGGGGATCATGCGAGAGGACCTGATGCAGTCGCTCATGCTCATTCCCATCAGTCGCTGGTTGTCTGGATACTCGCCCCTCCTCACCAGCATCTGGTGACCCATGAAGTTGGGCTTCTCGTAGACCATGAAGAGGCCGCTCTCCACCCTGCAGGAGTTGCACCTGCTCAGGTAGGAAGTGAGCTCCGGGCAGTCGCTGCTGGTCTCATATGAGCGGCCCTGGAAGTTCCTGTCCTCGTAGAATATGATCTGTAAATAAAAAAGAATATTTCAACATCCAGTTTCAATCTTTTGCTTTGTGTCTTTTTAATCTGCTGTTTTTGAAAGTTTCACTTACCCTCCCCATGGTCATGATATTTGCGAGCTAATCTCAGATGAACAGCATCGACATCGACCGTTTTCCCTTTTTATACATTGCACAGCCATAGTATTTCCACATGGCTTGTGCTGAAACCTTTGAGTCATCACTCTATATTGTGACACGAAGCAGCTCTATAGGGTGGCAGACTCCACTGTACGTCAGAATCTCCAATAGTTATTGTGAGTGGAATATTGCATTTCATGCCTGTTTCTAGTAAATTCAACTATATATTCCACGTCTTTCTGTAAAAATCTATAAAGTGTGAGCGTCAACAGATCAACAGATGAGGCTTGTGGTGACTTTGTCAGCATTCAACATAGTTTATGTGACATTTTAGAATCCACAGAGCAACACTGGTTCAGTCTAGTATATTTGAACACATTAAATAATGTATTATTTGAGTGACGTTTTGATCTGCTGTGACCTGCCGTGACCTCCTGGAACTACATTCACTGTACAATAATAACTATTCAGGTGTACTGTAAAAAAAAAAAAAAAATGAATGCAGGCTCACGTGCGCCTCATGATGAGTCATGATGTTTCGTACAAAGGTGTGCAAGGTCGTCCGTGGCTGACAGTGTATATAAAAGTGCGATGGTTTTGCATCATTTGGAAAATCTAAAAGCATCACAATGGGCAGGGTAATACGTGTATTATGTTTGTAAACAACCATGTTGAGAGTGAAGAAGTAGCTAAAAACTGAGAGATGACAGATATTCCAATAAGCAAATGGTTGAGATGGTAAATCGACATTGTAACTTCACCACTCTCTCTTTTTGTTTCGTCCCTAGATCACTTTCTATGAGGAGAGGAACTTCCAGGGTCGTTCCTATGAGTGCAGCAGCGACTGCTCCGACGTCCACATGCACCTCAACCGCTGCAACTCCTGCAGGGTGGACAACGGGTGCTTCGTGGTGTACGACCGCCCCAACTTCATGGGCAATCAGGTCTTCCTGAGAAGAGGGGAGTACCCCAACTTCCAGTTCATGGGGAGCATGATGGGAATGATGGGCATGGCCACGATGGAGACCATTCGCTCTTGCCGCATGATCCCCATGGTTAGACACTCTGAAACCCAAAGCCATTCGTTGTAGGTTACTTTAAGGAAGGTGGTATGGAAAACCCAACAGATGTGTGTGTTCTTCTCCAACAGCACCGGGGGCAGTTCAGGATGAGGATTTACGAGAAGGAGAACTTCGGGGGCCAGAATCACGAGCTAATGGACGACTGCGAGTCCGTCCAGGACCAATTCTACATGTCTGACTGTCAGTCCTGCAACGTGATGGAAGGCCACTGGCTGATGTTCGAGCAGCAGAACTATCGAGGCCGCATGATGTACGTGAGGCCGGGAGAGTACAGGAACCTCCGGGACATGAGCATGAGCAACCTGACCAGAGTCAGCTCCATCAGGCGTATCATGGACATGTGCTGATAATCTTTATTTTCAAACGAAAGTGTGGGTCAAAAATAAAACTTATTTTGAAGTATCTTGAAGTTGTATTTGTGCTGAATGAATCTACATGACTGACACCTCCAGGAGTCTAATCTATTTTACTATTTTTGATTCAACACTGAAAACCCAATAATTACTATGTGTTCTCCCACCCAGTCCAGTACTCAAGCAAATAATACATGAAATGAAAAGACATTACTATTTACATTAGGAATAAATAAGGACAATCTTTAGGAATGTCTTTGGTGGAAGTTTACACATTTATTCTTTATATTACAATAGCTGTGGTATCTCACTTGGAGCTAAATGAGTTTTACAGAATTGTGTTGTAATATTAGATTATCTATCTTAAACACCTCCGACACAATACAGTACAGGACAGCAGTGCAAAGCTAATATGTGTGAGCCAGTTCCAAAACACGATAGTTGGAATGATAAAGGCTGTTTTGGGGATGAGATTTATCACGATCAGCAGTTTGTGTCATTTACATTTATATTTATATTTAGAATTGTGTACAAAAAGTTAGACTAAATATGTGTGACACCCAAAACAGAAGAAAAATAATTTAATCTCCTATAGTCACCCTGAACATTATACGTCAGTCATAAGTTATTCATGTGGGATATTTTGCGTTTCATGGCATGATTTAAAAGCCTGAAAAACTAAGGTTATTGGTTCAAGGCCTATTTTGATCTCTGGTATTAATTATTTCTTTTCAGGAATCTAAACAATAACAAAAATCCATAGTGTCCAGAATGTGGTCAACAAAGTTGATTAAAATGTTCACGGTGATATCCAAGAGACAGACTCAGACAGATTATATCTCAAGAAGAATTAATATAGTAGGTCGTAATGCTCGGCTCCAATGCGGGTGCATATTGGCGAAAAATTCAGCTACTTTTTAATTCACACAAATTGATTGAAAATCCGAACAACTAACATTTCGTTGCAATAAAACAATGTGTAAGGTTGCATCTTCATTTTCATTTGAATCTCTCCGTCTATCATAAAGAGAAATGTGGCCTCGAATGAAGTTGATGGTGCAACAAGCGCTCTGCTTTGTCTCTGAGAAATCTGCATGACTACAGTTTAATAGGAGCGAATGCAGCATAGCTTCGATGTGCAGTACAGTAGGGATTTCAGTGCTGATGAGCTGACTCGGTCATTTCATACAATTGAAAGCAGATTCTTTTGATGTCACATGATGCATAAAAGGCAGCGCGCCAGTGAGAAGAACAACAGAAATCAAATACTGTGACCATGAGCGGAAAGGTAATGCGGGGCACAGATCAGGCAGTTGGCTACACTAAACGAACATGCTGCAACAAACTCAGTCATAATTTCATACTAGATATGTACGAAATACTGCAGCACATCGCTTCTGCCATGCAACATAGTGCCGGTTGATGTTACTCTTGTGATAATCACATAACCTTTGAACAATTTCCTCTGCTGGATCCAAACACAATCTCTCTCTTTCTCCCTAGATCATCTTCTTTGAGGAGAGAAACTTCCAGGGCCGTTCCTATGAGTGCGTCAGCGACTGTTCGGAGCTCGCCTCGCACCTGAGTCGCTGCAGCTCCTGCAGGGTGGAGAGCGGCAAGTTCATGGTCTACGCCCAGCCGAACTTCACCGGCCAGCAGTACCTTCTGACCCGGGGAGAGTACCCTGAGTACCGGAACACCATCGGCTTCAATGACTGCATTCAGTCCTGCCGCATTGTCCCCACGGTAAACACGAGTAGATTATGGACTAGACAAGGACAGTCGGCTACAAAATTATCAGGCCATTTTCATGAATTCAGCAGAACTAATGGTTAACTAGTCTTTTCAAATGACAAACAAATATTTCCTTCCAAGACCATTCTGTCACTGGAGTTCTATTCATCTTTTCTACTTTGTACTCCAACAGCACAAGGGGCCTTTTAAGATGAGGATCTACGAGCTGAAGAACTTCGAAGGCCAGATGCATGAACTGACTGACGACTGCGACTCCATCAAGGACAACTACCACATGTCGGACATGCAGTCCTGCAACGTGATGGACGGCCACTGGCTGATGTTCGAGGAGCCAAACTACGAGGGGCGAATGTATTATCTGAGGCCTGGGGAGTATAGGAACCTCAGAGAGATAGGCTCTGACGACATGAGGTTCAACTCCATCAGACGCATACTTGAACCTTAAGTGTCTTATGACGGGTTTTAGCTGATGAATCTTGAAAAACGCTCTTTCAGCGGATTGTTAAATAGACGAGCAGAAAGCAGGAACCTCGTTTTACCTTGAAACTGTGATTTGTGCATTGTTTGCATGTAGTTCCAGTTTTACTGTACAATTTACTGTATATTTACCTCTTTTACTGTGTGACGTGAACAATAAAGCGACTGCCCGCATATTTGTGTCAGTTACTCTTAAACTGTTTTGTCTAATCAGAGATGCAGAAAGGAACACGATGAAGATTAAAGCACAATTGTATGATATTCAGATAATATCAAATGCAAGAAGCAGAACACCACGTGTCATTACAAAGTACTTTAACCAAAATTTACATTAAAGCACAAATGTAAACAATCCAGTCCAAACCCAAAAACATAGTTTCAAATCTTCATTATATTCTATTATCAGTAAACAAATGCAGGCCAAACCTTCCATGAAGTGCAATGCCCTTCAAAAGAACATTGATCTGATATTAAATTGTCAAACATTTAAGTCTGATAAGAACTAGAAAAAAACAAAGCAATTCAAAGGACATGTTATTGAAGTGTGCATCATTAAATCACAGTTATCACATGCAAGCAGGTCGGTTGTATTTTTGGGGGAAGGGATTGGGTGAAAACTCAGAAACGATGCCAGTGGAATATGTTGAAATCATCTGCAAACTGGAGAAACAACTTTTTATATCTAATAAAAGAAGTACTTGAGGGGAAAATTTACTTTTTATAGTAATAACTCGTTTGCAATCAGCAATAAAGAGGAAAAGTCTTCTTTTTTTTTTGCACATTAACAGTCTCATTTCCTTTTCCACTGAATCAAAATGCATCACATGCTTGTGTTTGTACATACATTGAGAGACTGTGTCAAATTTATATTTTCATCATGTGGCTTTCTTACTAAATATATTTTCTATACAGTCAGATGAGATCCAAGAGGATAGATACTCAGTGATGAGTGCACTTGGAAATCTCATGCATGTTTAAAAAATTGACATTTCCATGTGAATGAATTGCTTTGATCAGCAAGTTGCTGTTGGTTGAGCAGCCCTCCTGTGTGCACAATGTATTGCAATTACGTTCTTCAGTTTAGTGCACAGAGAATATTACAATATGGGGGATTCAAACCAAACAAAAGCCCACCTGAACTAACTGGAACAAACACGCTGTTGTGCTGACATGCAAAAAAATTAGCATTTGTGAATTGTTAATCTGTCACTGTAGCTACAGGCGTGGCCACCACGGTGTTTAAAGCAACTTGTTAGAAGTGCTGCTGTAGCCTTCAGCGGTACAAACAAATTGTGATACAGTGCCTGTTAATATATCTAAAACTACCGTATAGTGGCAATAATCTGAGTTCATATTTAAAAGCTTCAGGCTATGATGTGAGCAGACATTTGTTGCACACAAATAAAAAGTATGCATTGAAATTTCATTGACTTTATTCAAGTTTGTTGACTTCTTTTGATGTATATAATAAAGATTACTTGTTGATTTTTGAGTTTGCCAACAGCTGCAGACCAGCTCAATGGAAAAAACAGCGGCTTTGCAATGTAGAGCACATAAAAGAAAAACATTTGCTCGGGGAAGAAAAAGCTGACAAGCTCAATCATTGTTTCCCGTCACAAAGACACGGGTCATCTGTGGGTTATAAATGCAGCGTGGTGCACAAGGCTACGGGGTGAAAAAAGTTAGGCAACACAATGGGGAAGGTAAGGCTGCTTGTTTTGCTCCGTCTCTTTTGTACTTATGAAAACTTTTCTGGGTCAATTCGCCAGAGGTGCATTGATCTAAACGACGCATTCTTCGACTCATTTCTTCCCAGATTATTTTCTACGAGGACAGGAACTTTGTGGGTCGCTCCTATGAGTGCAGCAGCGAGTGCTCCGATCTGCACTCCCACTTCAGCCGCTGCAACTCCATCAGAGTGGACAGCGGGGACTGGATGGTCTACGAGAGGCCCAATTACATGGGCTACCAGTACTTCCTGAGGAAGGGCGACTATCCCGACTACCAGCGCTGGATGGGCTTCAATGACTGCGTGCGATCGTGTCGTATGATCCCTTCTGTAAGCCTGAGTTGGAATCAAAAGCTTTCATTTCATAATTTATTTATTTTGCAGCTATAGACGAGTAACATGGTTCTTCCTGCAGCAGCAGAAGGGCTCCCACAGAATGATGATCTACGAGCGCCCAGAGTTCGGCGGACAGACGATGGAGCTGACTGACGATTGCCCCTCCCTGTACGAACGCTTCCACTCCAACGACGTCCACTCTTGCAATGTGAAGGACGGCCACTGGATCTTCTACGAGCATCCCCATTACAGAGGACGCCAGTACCTGGTGCGCCCCGGGGAATACAGGAGGTTCAACGAGTGGGGAAGCATGAGTCCCAGGGTGGGATCGATCAGACGGATCACTTTGTGAGAACGCTGGCGTACAGATTTATTTGTATACAAGTACAGAAATCAATAAACTCCTGTCAATATATCTACGTGTGCTGTCAAACTGCTTTTATTCCTTTCTCTTGTTTAGATTACTTAAAATGGCTTCAACAATAAGATAATATTGCTTTTGAAAGGAGGAAAAACAAAAGCAGATGTAGAATCAT
>OMNM01003474.1:28700-39074 GCA_900302745.1 Parablennius parvicornis | reverse complement strand
CCCCCCCATGTTCTTTCTTTGACTGTATTTTCCATCCCTTTTCTTTCCTTTTGTCTTATTTGGTCTTGACTAATATTCTCTGTCTGCCTGTCTATCAGTCTCTTACTAAATTATCTCCCTCTCCTTTCTCCACCCCCGTCACCCCGTCTCATTTTCTCTGCCAGATTACATCCCAGACTTCACTGTGCTTTGACCATCTGCCCCACCCACAAAAAAAAAACCCAGACTCCTTAAGATTCTTTTCAAGTGTTGGACTTTAATCAGCATGTCTCTGCTGCTAGAAGTACTATTAAGTATCATCTCTTATAAGATTTATCCAATTCATCTTTGGGTTTTTTCAGGTTTTTCATTCCAAACAAAACAACAAATGCAAAAAAAGAGCCAAGGTGTCCTTAAAGGTTTGGAAAGCCGATAAATCACAACACTGGGGAGGTAAATAAAGAGCTTTCAGCCACAGTGTGAGTGGTGATAATGCACCAGCTCAAGTAAAAATGAGTAAGGACTAGAAAAATGAGACTGAAAATGGTTGAAAAATGGAAAGAAAAAGCTCAACATCAGACGAGGAAAATTGATCCTGAGAACCAAAAACATACAGTTTTGCATTGCTGTGTTTCTTGTTTACGTCCTCAACAAGGTTGAGGTTCATTTGTGTTCATAGGATTCTTGTAAAAAGGAGCGCAGTCCAGGACATGCATCCTATTGCATTGGATCATCCAGGCGTTTTATAGTTCAAAAGCTATAATAACTCATCAGATAGGCACACAGCCTGGATATTGTGTCATCGCCATTTATCATCCAGGCACACAAACACTCCTGAACTCAATACACTTTTTTGAATGGCATCATTTGGCAGTTTTTATACGTTACTCCACATGGTTGTGATAAATGTGTGTGTCTCTATGATGGACTGGTGATCTGCTCACAACGTACCCTGCCTCCCCCCTTTGTAAGCTTGGACCGACTCCAGCGTGGTACACTCTGAGTTGGATTAATCTGTGCAGAAGATGGATGAATGAATGGATTTATAACATTTAGTTTGATCTGATGGAGCTGGGAGAGCTTTGTTGAAAAAGTCATAAAACCAAGTCGCTCGTGTTCAGTAACTGTAATCAATGAGATTGCAGGTAATTGAATGCAATAATTCATCTGTCTATTCCGACCATTAAGTTTTTAGTTTTGTCTGAGAATATTTTGAATCTGTTTCTGGATGGTTTGTCTTTTTCTAATCACCTTTAACTTCCATTTCTGGTGAATTTTGTTCACAGGCGATGACTTGTAAGATTAGTATTATAATATTAGCATTATGTGAAGTGCAAAGCATTGCATTTTCTGTTTATCACCACCTTCCACCTGATTTTAGGCCCCATTCAGAAATTAAAACGCTAACACATTGCCTTTTCACATGAAATATCATGTAACTGAAGCTTCAATCTCAATTAAAACACCCTCCCAACTTTTTATCTTCGTAAACCAAAGTTTGGGGACAGTTATGCTTTTGTCTGTGTATTTATTTGTTTATTTATTCATTTTATAGATGTATTTTAACAACTTTTCACAAAAAGGGATGATTTGTCATTATCCAAGGATCAATCAATTTGATTTTGGGACATTAACGGCTAACAGTTTCCGAATAAATCCCAAATAACAGCCAAAAAAGTCCCATAAAAAGCAGATGGAAGAGGCACCTCATGAAGGAGATCTAAGGAGATCAGCGTCTGTTGCCATGGAGATGCTCCCTGCTCACTGTCTCACACAGTGTTGTTGCCACCTGTTGGGCTATTTAGCATGAATGTGAGCTAACGGCTAATATGCTAGTGATGCTAACTCAGGTCCGTGAACAAATGTGGCGTTGGCGAAGGTCTGCGCTCTACCGAGTGTAGGTCTAGTCACCCTACTGATGATGTGTTGTTGCAATAGTAATTGCAACAACACATCATTAGGCTTGTTTTATAGAATTAAGTATAAATTGTTTAATTGCGTATACCATTTAGCCAATATGAGAGCAGCGAGCTGCAATGTTTCCCTCGAGAGAAATAGGCGACTCAACTGAAGATGACTGTCCGTCTTAATAAGCTGTTTGTTTTTCATAAATGGTTTCTAATTAGTATCTGATATTGAGCCGTGTTCGCACATCATAATGAGACTTTGCACTACGAGGGAAGTCGATAACAAACGGCACTGCAGGTTTTAGTCAAGATGAGGACATTTTTCATGCGGGCGAAGCCCTCTCCTCTTTCTTTCTCTCTGTCCTCCTCTGTTCGTGTCTCCATATGTCTTCCTCGCCGAAGGCAACCTAAACCCTGACTCTGTAAATGTCAGGGAAAGCAGAGGTTATCCGTCTTGTACGGGTGTAAATACTGGCTGCTGTTTAACAAAGGTCAGTCCGTGATGGGGTCTCGGTAAAGAAGCCAGTGGACCTCATCATGTGCACAATTCCTGTAGTTTATTCACAACGAGGTTTATAGTCACTTCAAAGTAGGCTTCGTTCAATGAATCTCCTCATTTGTTCCATTTCACATTTTGATTTTAAACTATACAGGAATCTCATAAATTAGGATTCACTTTCCTCTGAGAAAAACTGGAAAAACACACCACCAACTTGAGTGGAGAAAACTAAATTTAAAAAAAAAAAAAACTGTTTTTTCATTTGCAAAATCAAACTCTTCAAGCATCTCTGTGATCTCCGTCAAACCTGCGTGCAGAACCCTGTATTCAGCGTCGGTGTGTGTGTCTGTGCCAGTCATCGATAGCCTGTAATTTCCCAGCTCCTGAGGGAAGGCGGGCGGCCATCTTGGCTCTGAATGACAGTCACTTAGAGAGACTGAAGAAATCCAATCGGCTCTTAGAAACAGAGACCAGCGAGTGTGTGGGTGCCTGCGTGTAAATCCCATCGGTCTGGTATGATCCAGTAAGTCCAGACTGCAGGTCATTGATCCTTCACCAATAAAGCCTCGGCAGCCCGGGTCACAGAATACCGCATCGATTGTCGAGCGAGAATCTAGTTTTCAGCACTCGGCTGACCACTGATGTTCAGGCTTCCAGTTTATTCTGCAAAACACATTCGGACTGATTAAATGTGGGCCGGCACCGACTTTCTCTCATGCAAGCAAGAAAGCACTTCTAAACCTCTCGGCAGCCAAACCCTTTGATTTACTTAGAAACCGCTATTGACGCAACAAAAACATTCGGAATTGCTGATAAAATATGGCTGAACATGATCTGGCAAGCAGGATGAAGTGTAGAAATCACAGACATTTACTGAAGAGCTCTATTATCTCACATGTATAGTCTGTTTGAACGCTTCCTAGTGCAGAGCCTTTTTAATCGGATTCAAATCGGGTTTCTTTACACTCGAGACTCAACCATGAAACACAGTTTCTGCTAAAGAACGAGGTTCAAAATACATATTCAGTTTGTTGTGATCATCAGTGTGCCATGCTGAATGTTAACAAGTATAAGATAACGGTAACGCAGCACCTGACCATTAATTTAATATTATTTAACAGTAGTTGAGTATCGGTTGTCCAGTTACTTTCATGCTTTTGAAAACATGAAATCTCCCTTTCTGAGAGTTTTCTGTTACATTCTGCATGCTTATAGTCAATCTCAGGCACTTTGCTGCTGTCTCTTCCAAACATCCAGTTCATGGAGCATCTTCCTCCATGTAGACTGTGTAACCTCGGATGAAATCAATGAGTGAATCAGTCACTAGACTGACAGCTCAGCTGATCGGTCTGTTACGTTTCAATTCTTTAGCTATCGGCAAATATGAGACTGGCCAGACAAAAGTAGCAACGAACCAACATTGGTTTGAATTAAGTCCAATAGTTCCCACACAACAACTACCTATAATCAATCACTGCTCTTCGCCTATCTGTACAAGACTGTTATCGTTGAGGCCGTTGAATAAAATTAAAGTCTACGTAAAGAAACAAAACTGCTCTTGTTTCTTAGTGATGATGCAATCATAACTTTTCCTGTCCTTTCTTCAAGCTTTTTCCACTTTATGTTCTCCTCTCCGACTTGCGATCTCACAGAAAAGTTTTATTTCAATTTTTGGCATCGGTGTCAGGAGGATAAAATGAAGACGAACGAGCGATTCTTCCCAGCTCGGTAATCCTCGAAAGCTTCCTCCGACTCTGGTGTTTCTCTTCACAGCAGTCTGAAGCCAGTCGGTATCGGCGCCATCTGTTATCTCTAACCGGAGAGATGTTGTGTACTGTCAAGTGACAATTACACATGGCAGAGCCACTGGTTACATTCTGTGCAGAGAAGCACTCGACTGTTGCAAAAGAACGGCTGTTAATTTATGCTCGTTTCACATGGAACTCGCTAGTTGGAAATAATGATTCTTCGGTTTCTGTCGCGCCGCAACTCAACAGGCGCGCCGGATAACCGACACACGGAAAACAGTTTAGACAGTCTCATGAGAAATCATCAATCAATTAAAACTTACTTGTCTGCTAATCGCGCCTCTAGGACCGTTGGCTCGTGTCAAAACACTCTGTAACCGGGGCAACAGCTGAACTTTTGCCATGACCTTATTGAAGTCTTGTCTGAAGCCCTTCTTTTTAAACGCAGCGCAGGTAGATGCATATTTAGAAGGAGCGGCGTGTAGTCATAGAGTTTTAGTTTAAAAAAAAAAAGTTCTGAGCAATAGTGTTTATCAATCTCAGCTAACAGGAATGATACCTCTATTCCATTCTCAGCTTAGCGTCTGTCTGTGTCGTTATGCAGGAAGTAATGGTAGAAGCAAATGGACTTCATGGACATGGTGAGTTTTCATCTCTCCAGAAGCCTCAAAGTGCTTCGAGACCTCGGTGTGTTTGTTACAATGCAAGGTGCTTTCCCTCCCCGGGGAGCAGTTTGGGGTTTCATTGTCCACCGCAAGAAGACTTCAGCACAAGGAAGGAGCTGAAGGGAGGCTTGAACCACCAGCTTTGTATGAGAAGAGACTCTCAACACAGCTCCAAGTAATGCAGGAAGTACACAGCTTTAGCGTTTTGTCTTCACCATTGGGTCACGACCAAAAGAATGGTTTCCCCTGAAGAGCAGGAGGACGTTTTCTGGGACTGAGATATCTGAACTTCTTTGCGCTCTCGACTGCTATACAGACTAAGCATCAACGAAGGTGTATAGATGAACTCTCCCAATCAGCTAAAATAGCCCAGTAGTCCAATTCTGCATTTGATTGTCATTGCATGGTAGATGAATTACAAGGGTACAGGAGGGTGGATGTGTGTATGTTGTCCTCTGAGTACCAACAACACTTTGTGTACTCACTCGTATCTTCTGTATGTTTTATATTCTGCATTATATTCTGAATGAACTGGCCCTGGGAGCAGGTAAAAGTGTTTGCCAGGCCTCTTGATGCATCTGTGTTGACCCTGATCTTTTCACTCTAAAGTCTTTCCACCCAAAACACAGCAGTTATTTTGATAATACAACTTTATCGACCTCCATTTAAATCAATGCCGAGTGTCCAACACCCTCCAGCTGTTATTGTTGGAGACATATCACAGTTGCCCACATGTTTGATTGTAAGAGGAGAATGGCTTTATTTAATGTGTGCTCAGATGACGTTTGTAATCAAAACCTTCATCTGTGTGGATTTAGAGCCACAGAGGTCCGGCGCCTGGCTCCAGAACGACTCGGGCTTCACCTCTGAAACCTCAGCACTTCTATTCCGAGATGTTTTGATGCCATCTGTGCCTGGCTGCCTGGAAAACAATGCAACACTTCGTTCGTGCATGCGTTGAATAATCCTTTAGTAAAACTAGATTGCAGCAGGAGTCTGTATAAGGAGTGAAAATGTATGTTCTTATAAACTTCTTCTTTTTCACTCTCATGTTAAACAAGGCAGCACACTCACATAGTGTAAATGTACCTACAGACCACACATGCTCTTTTCACACATGCACACTTGACACTTTTTTTTTTTTTTTTTAAGTAATTTTCCAGCCAATTAGCATCGTCATTAATTTTCAAGCTCCCCTTCAGCGCCTGATTCGCCTGGGATTGAAGATGGACGCTGAGCGTGCCCGTCCCCCACTGGGAAGCCGTCTGTTCAATACAACCTACACACTATATGTTATCGTCGTTCATCTGACTGAGTATCTATTGTATCTCCAATTGGTGTCTGAAGTTTAAAATGGCATTAACTATTATTACATTGTGTCTTAATAACACGTCATATGGTCGGCGCTGTCGCCTCATTGGAAGAAAGTTCAATCTGGTCTTCTGCGGGTACTCTACCTTTCCCATACACCCCAAAGTCCTGCTTGCTGGGGTTTTTAGTTGAGTGATTGGTGCCCATAGTAATGATGGAGTGTGTTAATGGACTGGCGACCTGTCCATGGTTTTCTCTGCCAGTCGCCTGGGGTCAGTCTGGAAAGGCTCCAGCTTCCCGCCACGCAAGTCTGGATCTGACATGTCTAATTACATTACCGGAAAACTGCATATTTAACCGTAGAATACATTACACCTGTGATGGCGGAGCAGCCTGCCGTGGCTGTTCCTGAGTGAGCGGCACCTGATAAACATAATTCCAATCTCTCCTCTTTCAGCTCTGATTTGGAGTCTGTCAAATACCATCTCAGCTTCTCATCTGTTATTTGTTCCACTCTGATGAGAGGTTAGCTACAATTTGTCTGTCAGCTGCTGAGCACGTAGTGTGCGCTGGGTTCATCGGCACTTTTGCGCTGGAAGCAGCGTCGCAGTCTTATTGTTTTTACTTCCCAGATTTCTTCAATTAGAGCGCTGGAGGGTGGAAGGAAGGTTACAGAGGGGAAGAAAAAAATAAAAGATAAACAACGACGAGCTCCAATGTTTAACACAGATGGATTCACTGCACCCTCATTTTTCAAACGCTGGTTTGATAATAAACGCCATTTTACCTGATGGATATAAGTCAACAAGTAGCAGACGACGGAATGAGGAATCTCTTTAACGAGATCTCGGGCTGATAAGTTAAGAGCATTACGTCTGGAGGGTTTTTAATACATTTATACCAACAAGGAGATGGGCTGGGCAGCAGCCTAGTGTTAATTTGCATGTTTCTGAGAAATCCTCCTGGCTGCATTTAGAGATCTTTTTATTTAGCAGACTGAGACGAGGGGGAGAGAAAGTGGGAGAGAACAGTCGAACTCCGGGAGCAGATGGGGTGATAATTACGGAGTCGCTAATGAAACAGACCAAAGAGGAAACAATTTCTCAGTTGGTTGCGCGAGCACAGGCACAGACAGCACGTACGCAGACAGATATCATGCGCACTTACTGTTAGTCGAACAAATCAGTTTCATTTCATTCAGGTGTTGACAGACAACACACCAGCGTGAAAATCTCTTTTTTTATGTTTTCATTTCTGAACAGTGTACATGTCCATTCATGTGGAAATATTTGTACCACTAGTGGGAGCTGTTGGTTGCCACTCTGGAAGCCGCCATTGTTGATCTATTTGCACATGTGCAGAGCTTTTCATTGCATCCAAATTAGACTGGATCCATTGTTACATACAGTAACATACATACATACAACTTTTGCAGTGCAAATAAATTCTTCAATTCTTCAATTACTGGTTAGATTGATTTATTTTCCTTGTAAAAACCAAGCTCACTGTTGTGTCTTATATGTGACACAGTGTATCAGGTAACTGAAATATAAAGAAGCACCTGTTAATGGGCTTCTTATAAGGGTAAATCTGATCATATGTGTTTTGATCTTTCCTTTATGTGAAAAAAAACCACGTGGACACACATTTGGACCTACAACTGTGCTCCTCTGAATTATAAACGTCATTTTAATGATTTATTTTTACTCCCTTCTACTGTTGAAATATGTTTTACTGTTGCTTTATGTGTAGATTTGGGTGATTCAGAGTGTTGTTTATTGAAATGTTTCACAGACATGCACGTCTAATGGGGACTTGCTTTCAATTGATAATAATGGACTAATTATTATTCTACTGTGTGCATTTTAATGAGAGCTGATGATTTTTAAGATGTGATATTGTCTAAATAAAGTGTATCGTACAGGGATGTCTGTCAGTAAGAGTCGCAGTGTCAAGAAAGTCGAGTTGCTGATGGAAATACTGAAGCGACTTCCTAAAAGTTGATGCAGAGGCGGAAGGTTGCACAATGAGGACTCCGGCAGAATGGCCGTCTTGAGAAATGTGGGCAGAAAGATGATCGGATCAAAGTGTAGAGGTCAGACCAGATTGGTTTAAAGCTCAAGTTCTCACTTTTACCACTAGACTTCCCACATTTCTTTTGATTCATGGCTATAAAAGACAGAAAATGTGCAAAAAGTGATGACTGCTGCCTTGTATTTTGAGATAGCTACAACTTTTAATAAGTAATGAGTAGTCCTTTTCATTGTAAAAGCGCCTTTTCTTTGCTTTCTGGTAGTTTTTGAAAGTTGTAGATATCAAAATTGTATAAGTGCCAATCTGGTCAGATAAGAGTTGCAGATAATCGCACAGGAAAGATCTGGGCAAATTTCCTGCAGCTCTTTTGTTCACTTGGCAAACATCACCTCATAAGTTGCAGCTGTTTACATAATCACAATTCATATCGCCATGCTAATTTATGCGGCGAGCATGAAATAATCATTCAGTGTCATTGGAGAAGGTCCTGGATTAAAGGTTCACCTCAGTTAAAAGTAGCTTTACAAGCATCAGATCAGTTTGCCAAGTATCTGACAAAAATAAATTTACAGTGTAGACAAGCTGAACAGACCAAATCGATACGCAGTCAGGTATCATGAAATGAATTTATTTTGCAATTCAGACTTGTTTCTCAGAGGAGAGGTTTTAAAATAGGAAATGAAAACATGGAAATAAGTGTTTGGAGCAAATCACAGAGAGAACCCACTGAAACCTTTAGGACGCCTGCTGTTGAGCTAAATAAGCAATAAGCTAGAATAGTGGTGCCGTTAGTTTTCAGGGGTGAGTATTTATTTCTGGTGTGGTGGTTTAAACCTGTAAAAACACTAGATTATATTTTTTGTTCATAGAAAAAACATTTGACATTTTGAGGCCCCATTTACACCACGTTTTTATGCAAAAATGCTAAATTTCTGTTTTTTTTTTTGGGGGGGGGCTCAACTTTTTCACACTGCTTCGACTCAGTCTTAAATGTCTCTCCATATGAATGCCACTGAACTCGCCATTGTTCATATTTGTTGATCTGCACGCTTGTGAGTGTGTGTGTGCTTTCATTAAAAAAAACAACTAACAGCACCCACTAGTGGCCCAACATGAAAACTACATGATTTTCATAATTTCTACTGTTTCTGTTTACATTTTCTGAAACAAAAATGCAAAAAAGATGTGTTTTCACTTGAAATATAGTAATGGGGTCTTAGATGACCAATTATCAAGGAGAATTGAAGTTGGTGGACAGAGCATTATCTACCTCACACACACACACTTCTTGCATTTTTAACTGTTGATCATAGGCAATAAATGAAATACGTCATATCATGCAGCTTTTTCAACACTTTCACATGGGCCTCGTTGGTACAAAAACATTGTATTCAAGGCTTACAGCCCTAAATCCATATTTTTCCTTGATTTTCAAAAAATTGAATATTGAATCATATGAGCTGCATTCAGAATCTGCTGTGTCTGTGTGAGTTGGACTGGCTCCGCCCACACACGCCCATCTTGTGAATCTCTCCAATGCCCCCTAGTGATTCCCCTCCCCACACTTTAACAACCAAGTAGGTATTAGATTGAATTTCTGAATTTGTTTATTTAGACGTGTCGTGACAGTTGTCATGTTCATGAAAACTGTATGTACGTGTGTATTCCAGAAGTTGTCAATTCATTTCCTGTTTGTTTACCTTCACGGCCAAACTCTATGAATATTTATCTCCGAGCTTCTGCTGCTGTTTTCCACAATAACACACACGCAAATGATATAATTACAGTCTCCATACATCCTTCACATAATCACAGAGCTCGTGTCACATCGTTTTTTCCCTCAAGCATTATATTTACTTGATGAGGTGCTTGAATTCAGCAGATTAAGTGATTGACATGAAAACCATAATTGGATGTAAACACAACTAAACTGAAGATTAAATCCCATGGAGGCACATTTTTATCAGATTATGAAAGTCACCCGAGTCATTTCGAGAATCTGTACAATTCGATCGCCTCAGATGCAATTACCTTGTTTTTCAGATCCCGGTGGACAGGCTGGACCGTGTGTCACTGTGTGTGTGTGTGTGTGTGTGTGTGTGTGTGTGTGTGTGTGTGTGTGTGTGTGTGTGTGTGTGTATTGCGGTGGAGTGAAACTGACCCATAAAACTCAGTAAACCCGGACAGCAGTTTGTCAAAGAAAACACCTCAGTGAAAGTATCCACAACCTT
>OMNM01003468.1:9575-20949 GCA_900302745.1 Parablennius parvicornis | reverse complement strand
CCAGACTCCAGGAAGTAGCCAGTTTTTATCTCACCGTTTTCCATTTCAGTCTGGCCAGAGGAGTCTGCACTGTAACCTGCATAAAGATGCAGGCCAGGACTTGTGCTTGAACCAGGAAACATGATTTATTTATGTCAAGCCACTAATACAAATTATTAAATGCAATACACTTATCATTGCGACTGAGTAGAATCTTGAAATACACAACAAATTCACCTGAAAATCCCACAAGACAAACATTTAAAGTTAATGCTAAAGCTTGATCAGTTGACGTCCTTAGATCTGAAACCAATAACATATTATTTATACAATGGCAAATTAATTCCTCCTATATGGCACTTTTTCACTGCTTGCCCCCCTTTTAAACACATTCACCCCCTCACACATGCATTCACACACCAGCAGAGGCTGCCATGCAAGGCGCTCAGTCCAGTGCCTTGCTTGAGAACATTTTGACATGTGGACAATAAAATCTGACAAAGGACCAGTGTCAGTGCTCAAATGTTCAAGCAAGAAACTACCTCAACAAATGTATTCTAATGATCCGATCATTACAACCGTAAGAATTAGCTTGCATCTCCTGAGACAAACGTTCCAACGCTTCTCTGGTGGATTTACTTTGTTGATAGCAAGCAATCCAAGCTATGAGACACACAAAAAGCAACCCCAAACTATGATGCTGCCTCCACCATACTTCACTGTGAGGATGTTTGAGAATGTGCTTTATCCTTTGTAAACAATTGATCCTTACTGTCAGCACTGGTGAGATGTGTCAAGATGGCAAACATCCGACCTGCAGGGACGTTTCCTCCATGTTGACCTGTCACTGATACTGTGTGTGTTTAATGTTTCGGCTCATGACAATGTTTAATTCAAGCCTTCAGTCATTGAGTCAGCATCCTTTAGCTTTAGTACCCTCATTACGAAATAGGAAACATTTGAGGACATTTCTTTAATGGTGGACTGGTAAAATTTGAGATGATTTTGTAACTTCATCCAGTCTTTATTAACATAATCTATTCCTCTACTTTTGTGCTCTCCTGCTCAGAGTTCATATCAATAAATGCCTCAAGTCAAGAGAACACTCATAAAGTCTGATTCAATGTCAATTACTCTCGATCAGACTATGGTTTGCTAAGTTATTGAGTTTTGCATTCATCAGCCCAACACACCTGTTTCTGGCAGTTTACTGAACGTGTTCAAATTAGTATAGTAATTGTTTTTTGTGATTTTAGCCAAGGTGCGTATAGAGTTTGTCTTTACTTTGAGTTAGATGCAAATCTGATGTCATTTTATGACCAATTATTGCAAGAAAAAAGTCAGAAGTTTTACAGGGTTCGTGCGCTTGGTTTTTTGCCATTGTAATAGTCTTGATGCTCATTTAACTCCTAACCAGAAAGTAAACGAGTGCACTTCCAAAAATGCTGAACTATTGCTTTAACAGCCTCCTTAAGGTCTATCAAGTGGCCCACAGAGCTAATTGAAGAGAGGGCATGCACAGGGGGTAAAACAGCATTACGGAGAGGGAGGATGATTAATATTCCTTATAGCAATCCTGGCCTTTACTATAATTTATTGACACAGTGACTGCTTCCAGACAAGGGGTCATACATATGCAATTAAAGAGACTTATTCTGTGTGAATCACAGCACTCAGAATGGGGTGAATACGGCACCGGGAGCTGGTCAATGCAAGATAAGGCTGATAAAAAAAAAAATAAGACAACTTTAATTAAAAAGATAGAGGAGGTTTTTTTTTTTTTCTTTCTCCAGCCCTCACACATCTGATATCTTGTCAGGAGAGAGCAAAACCGCTCACATTGGTAAATGTCACTGCATAATTAGAAAAATGAGAATCCAGAGGAGAGAAGTAAATAGCTAGATGGATCTACGTCTGCTTCTCTCATTGTTCTGGGAGGAATTAGGCATTTGTCAGCATCTCCAGTGACGAATTAGAAAAAGGGACAAAGCTCCGGTGTGATGTCCTAAAACACGCTGCTATGTGACCCATATTTCATCCCAGAATAGCTTTAGATGTACCTGTCCCACGCTGAGTTGGAAGAGATCCTTTCCCCTGTTATATTTTCTCCAACCGGATGTTCATGAATATGCGGCGGGGATTTATCTTGTTTCAATACTTTCCCTGGAAAGTGAAAATGAGTAAAATGTAATCAGACATCACAATAATGAGCTGCCAGTGACAGCTGAGTATGAGCCCCACGGAGGTCTTAGAGCTCATCTCATGTGTTCACAGAGTGAAATATTACCGTGTCAAGCCACCAGAGCAGCTCAAGAAAATATTGGTCATTGATATTACATCTCAGAGTGCAGGAGGCGACAGATATTACAGATACAGATCACAGAAATCATCTCAGCAGCACCGATACCGCTGCAGCCAACCATTATCTTCATTATAGATTGCTCCGCAGATTATTTTCTTATTCCATTAAACCGCTCACACGGTCTGTAACGTTTCAGACGAGGATTTGAAAATACCCACCGCTGTTTTGGAAAATCCACCAATATATCAGCATACCAAAAACACACCTAAACCTTAACATATTCACTTTATAAGCACGGAGGACAATAAGAAGCAAAACTAGAGCCAGTGATTATTGTAAAATTCACCTGAACGCGGACATTAATCTCAGAGATAATCTATATTTTTGTTTGAACCAATAAAATTAACTCATGACAAAAACAGCAGCAACAGAAAAATGAATATGAGTTTGAAAGATGCCAAAACATTACAAAAATGTGCAATATGTTATGAAATGAAATACTGTTATATCCTCCCAGACATCAATATGAGTGGGATGATTCTGAGGTTGATCTGTAAAGAGTTTTCACTGACAGTTGAAGTTGAAGAATTGTATAAAGTTTTTCCTCTTGGAGGGGAAAGATCTCTGATACCAGTACAGGCACATGCTATAAAACAATGAGCCAGGTGTCAAATCACTACCAAGAAGTGAAGCATTAAGCTAAGTGTATCTAAGAAGAGGCTTGAGAAGGTTGTTTCAGACATTAGATAAATTGACAATATGCATTGAGGGCCTTTAAAAGCTATATTGTTTAATGTGTTTCATGGAAGGAGGCTGTTGTAGAGTACTGGAATATGACAACAGCTTATAATGAACAATATTCAACCCTTAAATTACCCATCCAAGGGTTACCTTTTAGAAAGAGCTCAATAGAATCAAAAAGTTAATAGGAAGTCATTCAGTAATATCTACACTGTCAGCTTCTATTGGAAAAGCTGACAGTGACACTGACAGCCGAGCTCTTCATTTTAAGATGTACACAGAATCATGATCTTTCACTGTGAGTTACACGATACAGACAACACCGGTGATTAAAAACATGCTGGGGTTATCCAGGTGTTAACTCTAATACAGTATACACATATCGCAAGTCTTCTAAATGACTGCAAATATTAGGGAAATGAGTGTCATCCCATCAAAGCATAGTAAAACAAAGACATGCAAATGCTTGTGTCCTCAGGCAGTGGAATCCAACCTGAGGGTTGAGGCCCCTCGAGGGATCACGTGAAAATCTGAAGGGGCGTGAGACTAATAATAATAATAATGAGAACAGGTTCTGCAGCCGAAATCTGCTGTCCCGACTCAGCTGATTTTAATTTTCATAGATAGATAGATAGATAGATAGATAGATAGATAGATAGATAGATAGATAGATAGATAGGTACTCAACAATGCCTTGCAAAACAATGAAAAAGTACATTCTTATGAATCTATAAAAAAATGTATTTACTTCACCTGACTAGTCAAACTTTGCAGTTTTCCTCCTTTCTTTCTTTCTTTCTTTCTTTCTTTCTTTCTTTCTTTCTTTCTTTCTTTCTTTCTTTCTTTCTTTCTTTCTTTCTTTCTTTCTTTCTTTCTTTCTTTCTTTCTTTCTTTCTTTCGCAGTAATGAATGGCAGTGTTTCTCACCGAACAAAGAAAAGGAAAACAGTGAGCCACAGTATTGAATTCTTCCGCAGCTTTATAGGCCGGAGCTGAGACATTTTACCTCCAACAAGAAGTCTTTTTTTGAATTGTGACACTTCCTATATCTACTACCGCTCCACAGATGTGAACTTTAGGATTTAACAACACTGGAAAGGTCAACAGAATTAAACCCGTACAGTTTATGAGGTAAAGAGCAAGCTAAAACTGAAGCAGCCCTGCAATAAAGCCAACGTCGTCAAGGGTTTAATGTTCGGTTTTCGGTAAAACTGTCCAAGAGGTTTTTCTCCGATCCCTCATTATCACTTTGGAGGGCGTCTACTGTTGTACCGCTTCAGATTCTTCTGTGTACTTAATAAACCTCCAGCTCAGTATGTAGCTCACAGCCCGCAGACAGCAGTCAATAAAAAAGAAACGCCTCAATACAATATTAATTACTTTTAATCGATCCAGACTTTTCTGATGAATCAAGGTCAGTCCGAAGCTCTGTGATGCGTCAATGCATTTCTTTCTATCATATCGCCAATCGTACATGCGTGCACGTGTTAAAAATTGATATGTAGCCAGCCATCACAAGCAATTATAAAGAGCAGTGAAGCAGAAGAAGATATTCAACCTTACATAAGAATCCTCCTGCTATCACTACCATATACGTTTTATTTTTGCCACAATTTTTGTGTCTGAGAGTTTCTCCTATTCTTTTTATGATTATTTTTATTAAAACATTTTTCATGTGTAATTCATGTTATAAAGCTGTGCTATAGGGAACTTAAGCAAAGTAATTTGTCGCTCAGAGTCGAGGTAGCAGGTGGCCCCAGTGAGCCTTTTCACTGTGGAAAAAGCAGATTAAAGATCTGCATCAGTCTGATAGTATTACATGTTGAGGCCATAGAAAAATACAAGTGAAGCATCTGTGTTACATTTAAAACAAGACTGCTCTGAAATTTGGTTGGGACATGCATAGATTTCCAAAAAATGGATGTAAGATATTTAACATCTTTACCCACAAAGAAAAACAATTATGTAATAAAATTAGTGATGGGTCTTGAATCTATATATCTACATAGCTGTTATAGCTAAATATATAGCTAAATATTTACATTGTCATCGTGTCTCAGTATTTGAAAGAAAAGCTGTATCTTTTTTTTTTTTTAAGATTTTTATTTAGCACGTGTTCAAAATTGTGTGTTTGTTGAAATTCAACAACAGGAACAAACCTTAATCTGTGCTTGTGGCTACAGTATTAGCATTGAGGAGAAAGGGCTTGAATTGCTTTGATGAAATGTAAATACTTTGATGCATATTTTGCTCTTATACACATCCAAGAAACCTTTAGTATGACCCATCCATCCATCCATCCATCCATCCATCCATCCATCCATCCATCCATCCATCCATCCATCCATCCATCCATTCGTACAGAGAGCAAAGACGCCCAGATATCGCTGTCCCTTGTCCCTAACTTCCTCCAGCTCTTCTGGGAGGACCTCAAGCCACTCTCAGACCAAGCCAGAGATATAATCTCTCCAGTGACCCCCAGGGGCCTCCTCCCTATTGGGCGTGCCTGGCAACCAGGGGGCACCCTAATCAGAAGCTAGCTTCTCTCAATGTGGAGGAGTAGCGGCTCGATGTCAAGCGTCTCCCTTTCTGGACTGTGGTCTTGTCATGACGGAAGGGCTGGTGTGGTTAGTGATCTTCAGAGCACATGCTCCTGGTAGGATCTGTAGTGAAGGCTCAGACAAACACGCCCCAAATGCCATCCGTGAAAAGGAGACAGAAGATTGTTAACCTGAAGGCTACGTGAGCCCAACACCCAAAAAGTTCAACATGGACGAGAGGTGCATTGCTCATGCATTGTGAGAGAGCACGGAGCCACACGGCCTATGACCCTGGAGACTTGAAATCTTATGGGTTGAAGTGTTGAATCTTTAGTGTGAAATTAATAAAAAAAAAAATTGTACTGTTTGTCTCTGTAGATAACCAAGCCAAATGAATGTGCTAAATTCCCAACAAGAATTGAAATGTATCAGTCAGATTCATGCATCAAATAGTGAGAAGTTGGTCAGTGCAAAACAAACAGATTGTTGGAATTCTTATTACAATTCCAATTAAGCATGGGCCTCGCTTGAGGTCATTGTCAGCATTCACACCCAACACAAAGCACAGCTTCCTCTGATTAACCCCCAGTGATTTCAAGAAGATAAACACAAATTTGTTTTGTTATGCTTCACATTACAGGATTGTATCAACACACCCAAGTCTTTCTTTATCCTTTAAAATATATTTATAATAAGCTGTTGTTGGTTTCTCACCTTTTCTTTGAGCCATAACATAAAGACTATGAAGGGTTTTTACCATTTGATGGACACCAATCGTATGAAAAACTAAATTTCTCCATAAGCTTAACTATTATATCTTTGATAATCCCTTCATGTTTCCTCTGATGTCCTCATCAGATTAAGATTTTGATTTGCCAGATTTTTTTCTTTAGGTTTTTTTTTTTCATTGTGAATTGAAGATGAACTCAACAACAGAGATGTTCACATGCTAGCAATGCTTTTAATGTGACGTTAAACATGATGCCATAAATATTGTTTTACCTTTACTCTTTGTTTTAGCTTTCAATAGCTTCCTTTTCGGGATATAGGACAAATGTGGTACTGTATTGGTCTGAATATAGCACAGGCTTATTTTTTAATAAATGGGGTTGTGTTTTATTTGGAGTTTAATATTCAGCTTTAATTTCAGGTGTATTGATTTCTTCATTGAAGCACAAGGGCCTCAGGCTCTGTTCAACCAGCAATGTTTTCTAGTGAAACTTGCATGCAAAGAGCTTCGTGAGTCTGAAAACATTGCTTAAAAAAATAAAAATGAGTAGAGCAACAACAATAAAAACATCCCAGAATGTTGGTGCTGTTCACTCTTTTGTATTCAACAGTGATTAGATAATAATAATGCATTTTATTTTCAGCACCTTTCAAGGCACCCAAGGTAGAGTGCAATTAAAAACAAGTTAAAACAACATATTAGTAGCACTAAAAACAAACACTAAAACAAACATTCCGACATTTGTAGCAGACCTACAAAGATTAAGATTAAGTGTCCAAGTATTGGATGTTTCTGATATTGGGTGGAAGTGAGTTCCAGAGCTGGGGGGCCGACAAGTGTGTACATTTACATAAAGTGTGTATTTACAAAAATCATCATCTGGAACATATGCAGAGACACTCTTATAATATAAGCCAGCTACATGGGGTTTCTATACAATGAAGACAGACAGCTAAAAGGAGCGAGAATGATTTTATACTGCTCTCAGCGTGCGGTACAAATAGTATTAAAAACACACCCCGACTGGCCGCATTTCTTGCAAACTGCAGCATTTGTATGTGTAGAACGACCATTATCAAAGTACAGCTGTCAAACTTTGTGACTTTGTGATCGAATCAGGGGAATGAGGAGCTCGGTCCAGGTACTGGACGCTGTTGATAAGAAGTTAATCAAAACCTTATGACGGCAGCAAGAAGGTGCTGTGAGAAGCAGGCGGAGTCAGAGCATGAGAGCGACGATAGCTGCAGACAAACCAGCGAGGCGGAAGTCAGTGTGGGGAACAAACTGAAGAAACCACAGACCTCAGACTAAATGTAAAATGATGAATGTATGTGACGAGGAAACATCCAACATGTTTGGCAATGTTACAGTTTGCTGTGTGTTGGCGCTTGCGAAAGTCCCTTGGTGTTTTTACCTTATCCCAGTATTTTAATTTTTTAAATTCTGTGCTCTTATTGTTTTTCTTAAAGATAATCGACCCATGTCTTCAGAATAGCAAGATTTGGTTTGTGAAAATGTTTTTCAAATATTGATAATCTTAGGTTCAGACCAGTTGAGTATAATCCAATTAGAAGCTAAAAAAAAAAAATCTCAGTGCGAAGTTTTAAAAGATGGGATATTTCCAGAGTAAAGCCGTGGTTGTTGATCACAGGTGATTGATGGTGGTCATCTTGTGTCTAACAGTTGTCAACATTGTGATGGTCCATTGGTTTCTCCTTTAAACCCCTTCGGGAGATTTGTTTGTGTCTCTTCATCTTTAAAGAAACACTGTTTTATGCCAGTGATGCTTTGTAGGCAACAGCGACAGCAGGTGGCCCGGTGTCTTGTTTATTTTTATATTTATATCGAAGTCTCTGTTGTTCTCATGCTGCGAGCGAGCTCGTTTCTCGCTGTGACCTCATCCTAAAACCGCTGAGCCTGACGACCTCCCAACGTTATCATGGTAATCTGTCATATTAATGAGTTCTGTGTCACGAGGGGGGGGCAAACTTTGTACTTTGGCAAACTGGTCTCCTGTGCCCCACTTTCTACATCACTCAGCAGACTCTGATCTGCGTATGACCTCCGAATTGGTGTCACACTGCATCTGGTAGTCAACACAATCTCTCGCCTGGACCTCGAGGAAAAAAGGTACCAGCATCCAGAGAGAAAACTACCTATCCCACAATCCCCTGCTCCATCCATCTTCCTGCTGTCACCTGAAATGGGAGTCGATGGTAAGGTGACCCCAGAGCCATAAAGGAACAAGGAGAGCCATGTCACTTTGTGAAAACCTCCGCTCAACCATCTGGCACTACGATAATAGGGCTGGAAGCAGGTGAGAGTCGGAGCGGCTGCAAAGAGCGAGAGAGAGAAAGCGAGAGAGACGGCGTCGCGGTCTCCTCGAGCGTGCAATCTCGCTGTAACCCACCGACGACCCCATGCTGAAAATGAGCCATTCTTTACATCCAATTGCATCCATTATATTGTCCTTGAGAATAGGAGAATTTCAGGCATGAAAATCAATACAATAGAGACGAAAGGCATGAAATTCTCTTGGGAAGTGGGAGCTCCAGCAACACAGTGGGTGCCATTGTGTTGTAAACTTTTCCCCTCCGAGTGGTTTTTCTGCCTCTGTTTCTGCTGCCTCTGCAGCTCTGACAAAAACTGGCAACGATAAGCCGTGAGAGACGCATTCGGCGCTGAAGTGTAATCATTTTCCAGGACACAGACGTAACTGGGCTTGACAGTTGGGGTTTAAGGCTGATATTTCTTTTGTGTTGTTTGCTGCTCAGAGGTACAAAAAAAAAAAATAGTCAGTGTTGGTTTATTGAGCCAAGAAAACAAGTGAGAAAAGCCAAATAGGAAACACATATTGGTGTATTTGCCGATTCTGTTGGAGTGATGTGAGCAAATGTATGTGATCTGCTTTGACTTGTAGATATCAATTCTACAGGAGAGAAAGGAGGCAATCATCGAATAAATCTGAAAGGTCTTCATGATTCAAAGGCCAGGGCAAATTAAAAAAAAAAAACCTCTGTTACACAGCGTCATTTTTCTAATCTCTCCTTCACTGCAGTTCAATATCTTCAGGGCTAAATCAAATAATCTATAAGACTGTATAAGGCATGTTTGGAAGATATCTTCATTTGCTTTCATGGGAATTAAAACATGATGTAGTGCTCCAGTATTAATGAAATATATATGAGAATTGAGCTAGCTGCTGGTCAGTTTAGCATAAAGAAATTTAAATGAAGGCATGTGACTGTGCTGGCAAAATAGACTTTAGCTTCCAGAACCTGAATATCCGCTATAAATAAGTCACTGATTGACAATATTGATAGGAAAAAGGAATAAATCTCTGGGGGATGAATTTGACCAGAATAGTGTATTTAATTTTTGTGGAGAAATCATGATAATAAAAAGTATCAAGTTGAGGGTAAAACTTTTACTTATTTTTATTGAACCAGACATTTTTATGACTTGTTAATGGGGAATTGAAACTATAAGCTGTAACAACAGGTGCAGTCTATATACTGCATAAAGACCAACAACATTTTGAATTAACAAGTTATGTTTCTTACTGCTTTTGAGACTCAACAGCTGTTAACCAGAAAGTGCAAAAGATTAGGAAATACGGCATTCAACCCTAAATTACTTCCTGGCATAAGACAAAACACGAGATTAGTTTGGCTTTTCCTCCCACACAGAGAATCCCGGGAAAATCGAAATAGAATAGAGTGTATTCACAATGCAATTTATGTTGAAATCAGATCAAAGTAAAGGTTTATTCCTTATTTGCTATATATTATCTTTCCAATAAGACAGTATTAAAAAATATTGTACAATTGGAGCTCAAAAACTAATTATTTTATCAAAAGACACACTCTTAAAATGAATGTAAAGAAATTCTACTACATGCTGCGGTTGAACAACTATTTGTTTCTAATAATAACAATGTAAAAAATTAGTTTGAAGGTGAATATTCTGCCCCGGCTGCTGCAGAGTTTCTCCAATAACCACATGACACTGAGACTTTCTTGTTTCATATTTTTATTCAAACCCCCATCATCAAAGAATTTGTTTTTGCCATAAAATGACTCATATTACAGAATATGTAATGATATAAAGCCAGTTTCCCACCTGGGAATCATCAAAGGGGTCGTACCACCATTTCTTTTTTTTTCCTGTCTACCGTAGTTTCAATGCTACTAGCATGTATATTTTTCGGTGCCGGATATATTTATTTATATGTATAAAAAAAAAAATTTGCATGAAAATAAATAACTTAAGTCTCTAGTTAAACATGCAAATAAAGTAACAATGTAAAGGGGAAACTGTAATTATGCACATGAGGACAGGAGGTTTAACGGCTGTCCTAGTTTCAGTGTATGTCGAGGGTTACCATCAGGGGGAAAAAAAATAATAAAATCAGAGTGACAAAGACGGGTTAAAGTCAAACAAAGGAGCTGGAAGCAACAATGCAATCACATGAACCACAGTGATGCAGATGGTTAATATTATCCAGGGAGCGCCATGAAGCTTTAATTAAACTGGACTCCAATCGGATGCCTTCAACATCCAGCCTCCACCGTTTTCAGCAATATAGAGACTTTCTGACGGCGATCAATTCTCAACTTGCCGCGCAAACCTCCTGCATTCACGCAGTATCATGTGGCAAACAAATTCACGGCATAATCGCACTAACAACTCAAAATAATGAAGGATATCTAATTAAATTTCTATTGTGTCTTTGGAGACATGTGGTCGGCCTTGAATATTAAGTTGGAGAAATATTTTAGCATTCAGCGCAGCGACGGACGAACCAAAGCAGTTGAAAACTGCGTATGTTTTAATTGACCTTTTTCTTTGTAAGCAAGGAGGGAAAAAAAAACCCGAAAAAAAAACCAAGCAAAAAAAATGAGGGATTATCCATCGCCTGTTTCCTGAGCTCCTCGCGATGACAGGAGTCAGGGTGTGCTGTGGACCCAGGTGCTCAGATGTTAAATAGGTGTTTAATACGACTGTACACGAGTGGGAGCTTCACAGTGTCGAAGCACGGGACTCATTACTATGATATGGGGGGGGGGGGGGCGGAAAAAAA
>OMNM01003467.1:23190-37763 GCA_900302745.1 Parablennius parvicornis | reverse complement strand
GGGGGGGGGATTAGTGAGAGGTTCACCACAAATTTTCCTGTGCCATTCCTAATCAGGTCAGCAAAACCTCCACATGAACTTTTTAGACCTCATAAGCAGCTAATCCTCAGCACAAACGGCGTGTGAATGCATTTCCAGACTGCTATGCCACACAGCGTGGCATTGAGCTACTGATTGAGTTCTCTGCGTACTAAATACTGCACTAAATTACTGTTGCCACTCCTGAGCTTTTTCCACTTCTCTTTTGCTCTTTGAGTGTTATAGCAAGATGGAGTCAGTGCTCCAGATGCCAATATGAGTTGTGTTACTCCACGCTTGATTGCTTCTGTACAGTTGGTGTGCACTGCCGCTGCTGCTGGTGTGTGTGTTTTCTGCCTGTGTTTTAATAAGTTGTGGCATGTTTCATACTTCTTTTTTCTCTGATATAATATCTACTCTGATAAGTTCCCACACAACCAAGATAATTCTCCCACTCAAGTGGAAGAGTTGCAGTTACAACTCTGCATCTTTGCCAACATTTGGAATTTGCTTAGTTCACACTAATGAGACACCTTTTTTTTTTAAAGCATATATAGCTCAGTTTATTCTAATGTCATAACGTAATTCCTCACATTTCCAACTCCCACTTGAGGTTAACTATGAACAGGAAGGTTTAAACGCAGAGGAGTTTCACTAAAAGGATAGATAAAGTATGCTTTTTTCTTAGTCAAGCTGTGAAAGCGTAATCAATAAATTATCACATGATAATGTATTTATATAATAATGTATGTATATGTATTTTCCTCAAAATTTAATTTAACCAAAACATCAACTTTCAAATTGACTTTCACCACAGCAACAAATAACCGGAGTTATAAATCTGATGAATCCATCCTCAAATGGATTCATGGAAAGTCAATTATCAACGCCTTGTTAAAAAAGTCTGTTATTTTCTTCAAGTATTGTTAGTTTGAAAATCAACTCAAATACATATTTTGCAAGTGTTAAAATAAACTGTTTAAAAGCATTTGATGAATTTCAATGCTGTATTTTGGTTGAACTAACTTGGTTTGAAATACAAGTTAAAATGAAATGTTAATTTGTTTTGGATACTTGGTTTTTTAAAGTTAAAACAAGATGCTTCTGGATTAAAGTAATCTATTTTCAAAAAGGTCTCATTTTGTTTGGACAAATGATTACTAATTGTTTGTTTTTCTTTCTTTAAGGTTTTTTACCTAAAAGAACTTTCACCTACTTTTCAATAAAGAAAAGGAACGTGAATGTCTGGTTCTTGGAGTAAAGTCCAGTTCAAAACATCCTGTGGAGAAAAAGCTCAAGTCCAGAGCAGCACTAAAGGGACTTGACACACACACCCATAGACGATGTAGTAAACCAAATTAATCTCAAATGAATTTTATTTTCCTTTGTGAAGGAAATCACGGTACCTTAAGAAATTTGAAAAACCAAAGCCATGGATGCAAACTCAAAGGGTTTGAACTGCTGATGCTACATCACCACTACACATCAAGACATTACAACAAGCTTCCAGACCAAAGGAAAAATCTCAAATTACATCACTGCATCCACGCACGCACAGGAAAAAGCAGCTGTTGCAAGTCAGCACTGTTTCAGTGAAAACAGTAAATATTTAATATCAAAAGTCAATAAAAACCATTGGACAAGGCTGTGTTTTTCTTTGCTATGTATGAAATGTTACTTTCGAGTTGATTAATCACCTCTCACAGGATTGTATTTGTATGGTGCCAAAAATGCTTTTCTTGAAAAGAGAGTTTAAAAGAAAGTGCCAAACCAAGTTGGTAATCTTGTTTTCACTTGACTGAATACAACTCAAGACTGAAGTGCTCTCTGGAGGATTAGGCTGCAGTTTGAAGGGCATTATGTCCCAGCATGATGTCACTTAAAAAGTCACAGAGGCCAAGTCCAGCTCCCCGCGCTACACATGCCATGTTAAGTCTCCCTGTATGAACCAAAACCACCTGCAATGTGTTGGTCACACAGACATGATCCAGGCTCTCGGAGGAAAACTTTGCACAAAGTCAAAACATTGAAACAATGAATGCAACATTAAACTGTTACATCGTGCAGTGAAACAAGATGAAAAACCATAAATTGTAATAGTTTCCATTTTTCAAAAAAGCATTGAGGAGTTAAATGGTTCATATAAATAACTGTAAAATGCATTTTCATAACTTAGAAAAGACAAAATTACAAACCTGAAGACATCACTGCATGTTTGCTTTTTGAAAGGCAGTGACTCTCATGACTACTTTTTTCAGTAACAAGTAATCTAACCCGTTACGAATTCTAAACCGGTAATCAGATTAAAGTTACTTTTCCACATCACCACTATTGTAGCATCCCGCAGGATGTTGGAAAAGACGAGTAAAGCTGCTTTATTACAAAACAGAAACAGACACAGATGCAGTCTCTGCACCATGTGTTGCACGCTCACCTGCCCCGCCCCCTTCTCCATTCTCAGCCAATCACAGGCCAACTCGCTCTAATGGTGTGTTCAGATAAAACAAAGAATCGGAACCAACAAACATCATTACTCAACCTTATCATTGGAACAATAATACAACCGCAGAGATGTTACATTATTTTTGTAATTTTTCTTGAGTAAATAGATATATTGGCAGGAAGCTCTACCCCTTTTATCAATAAATTAATCAATCAATCAATCAGTCAATGAAAGAATTTGTTAGTCCCAGTGGTGCTGGGCAATTAAAAGGACACATCGAGCAGGTAGTGCAAATAAATAAATAGATAAATAGAGCAACAACGAACTACAACTACGTCACCGGGTAAATAAATACCAGTAATAGTAAAAATGGCAAAATAAAACTGAGTCAGATATAAATACCACAAAGAAAGTAGGCCGAAGGTTAATATATGTATAAACGTGGTGCAGGAGGCCAAGCACACAGTTTTTGGCAAAACTGGTTGTCATTTTTATGTTGAGACGGTGGGGGGTGTTCCCCCCCTTGTGTTACTTGTAATCTAACTTAGTTACTTTTAAAAAAACATGTAATCAGTAAAGTACCTAAGGTTCTTTTTAAAGGAGTAACTAGTAATAAGTAATATTACTTTTTCAGGTCAACTGTGGCAACACTGTTGAAATGTTACTTATGTCATCAACATCTGGAACATATCTTGTTAAACACAACATAAGTCACAATCTTAGACTCGCTTCACATTAATTTAGTGATGATAATAATAAACCAACAAATGTGTCTGTAACCAGAATTACAGCCTCACTAACTGCATGTTTAGTGTTGTTAATGGAGCAATTGGTGTAAGCACCAATGCCCAGCTGTTTTATGATTTATTTTATTTTTTCGGGATGGCTTTATTTCATTAAAATAAATCCACAGCATCTGTTTTTAAGGAGTTATTTATTCAGCAGGAGCACAAACAATATGCATCTGCATTAGATGACCATGGCCTTGTCTTTCAGTAAAACACACAAAATCAGAAACAAAGTGAGTAGTCTCTCTTTATGTATTTCTACAGTGCATACAATGTACCTCGATGAGTCATTGAACATCCAACCAAGGGCATTTTTTTTTAAAGTTTACAGCCTTAAAATCAACTTTAATGAGTAAACAACCTGATGAGTTAAAAAAAAAAGAAAAAAAAGAGCAGTAATCACATTCATGATGATCAAGAAGGGAAAGTTATTTGCCTAAATATTTAGATGCCAAAAGTGAAACGTGAGCTAATCCTTCAACACAACAAAGCTAACAAATTGCAAAGCCTTGACTGTAATTATTTTTTTAGGCAACCATCCTTCATTAAGCCTTCTGGTTTAATCTGTTAGCTGTTTTTTTTTTTTCCATACACCTTCTTCTTAATCTTGTTTATTCCATCCTCAGGATCCCCTCCTATCCACACCTTTGCCTCCCTCCTTCAAGGCTCTGACAAGTTTAACTGGTACACAGCTCCCTTGACAGCAACATCTGAGAGATCTCCTGGAGACAAGCCCAAGCGGCACAATTAGCTCAAGTTTTCCATTACATAATTTTCTAGATTGCTGCTTAAAGCACTTGTAAACAAAATGCCAAAGTGATTTCCATAAAAGAGAAGCAAAGTGGCATAAGAGAAGGAAGAAGAAATGCAGTCAGGGAAAATAGTAACCTTGTTGTGAGAGAAATGGGCAAATAGCTCAGGAAGCTATCCTCCTGGGTTAAGAGTGAAGCTATAATTAGTGTGTACATACTACCTGCTACGTTTATGACGTGTCTTCCCAGAAGAACACAGCTGATCTTCTGTTCCCATTTTTGGGATGATTGGAAGAGGAAATGAGGAGGTTTCAACATTTCTAAACCACAATTTAAAACTGGCCCTCATGGCAATCATAGCAAGTGCTTTGAAGAAACCGTGCCGATCTGCCACATCAAACTGAACGGTCATTAAATATTGTACTGGAACAGGAGGTTGCTAGTTAAAATATAGTGAATCAATCCTCATCCTCACAGTTTCTACAGCTTCTGTCGCAGTATTAGGACATGTGCGATCAAGGGGACCTAGTTCAACACATCCGTACCAGATGATGTCGTTAACATATAGGGGCTAGCAAAATTCTGCCTGAACAGAAGCAGCTCGTTCACCGGAAAATACAGAGACAGCAGTGTCCCAAGACAGCGGCATGAATATCAATAACAATAAATGTAACGGTACAGAATGCTGTTCTCCTGATGTGAGGCTATTGACTGGTAAATGTAGACCATTTTATCATCGTAGCAGTGTACATTCCCCCCAGTGCAAACTCCAGGGAAGCCCTGGGTGTCTCCTCTACCACTCTACCACTGGCATGCAATCTGCATATCCAGACCAAGTTTTCATGGTGGCATGGGACTTTAATCAGGCCATTATGAATTCTGTGTTTTCATCACTTCCACCAGTATGTGGGTTTTGCCACAAGAGGTGAGACTACACTGGGCCTGGTCTACAGCAACATCAAAGAGGCATTGAAGGCAGCATCCCACTCCCATACTTGGCTATTCAGACCATTTTCTCAGATGTTAACTCCTACATACTCACCAGGAATAAAAAAACCCACTGTGAAGCAGGTGAGGGTTTGGCATGTAGAAGCCATGGAAGCACTACAGGACTGTTTCGAGCACACAGATTGGGACTCGTTTCATTATGCCACTGAGGACATCCAGGAGTTTGCTGAGTCTGTGTCTGGGTACATTCAGTAATCTATGGAATATGGAGGCATGCAAGGCTGTGTTGGGATCTCACAAGCCCACAGAAACGTTGGTTCATCTCTAATGAAAGACAATTTTCATTGGTCATGACATAAGGTCATGACATGTGGAGTCTGATTCATGAATCTACCTGAGCACCATCCCAGCAGGGAGTCTTGCAGAACAATAGCAGCCATATGGAACCCCACGTGTTTTCCCTCAACAAGCAGGGACAAACCATCACAGGGAACAACCAGGACGCTGCAAAAGTTCCAATCCCACCACACTGTTTGTGCCATACTCACTGTTTCCTACCATAATGCTTTGATTTTATAACTGAGGGCTATTTTCTTGCACACAAAAAGAAAGCCTGTCACAGATTATGACTTAAGAATTCTGATTTGTATCCAATACTGGACTTCTCAATGTCATGACTACTGCATTGAGTGCGTACCTCAATGAAGACAATCTGTGCTTCCAATGCTCTGCGAGCGTTTGCAAAAAAAGAGTTATTCGCCCACATACGTCAATATAGTTATTATTCACTCCACATGCACATCCACATGCTGTGAGCGTGTCCATTTATGAACACCATATACAATATCCAGAGTGTTTCTGTTTGCAGTCTTTAGGTCTCTTTGGAGATTTTAAAAAATAAGCAACAGTACAGCTCAGCTGGTGTTTAATGGGTCATTTGGGTCAGAAGCAGTTTGGATAAAACTGCAATTATCTTTATACTGAAACATAGCCAGCTTTTAAAATGTTTGTTCAGTCCCAATAATATATAACATAAATTACATTATCAACCCTAAAAGTGAATTTGTACCAGAATCTTAAAATTGTGTGTCAAATAGTACATTTTCTGCATTGAAACCAGTTATCATTTCATGCTGTTTTAAGGCATGTCTTATATCCACTTAAAGAAAAACTAATGAATTATACATTGACTGCTCTGCACATACTTCACAAAGTGCCTGAGACAGGACCTTGGGCTATAAACCGATTCAGCTAATTTAATGTGAACAAAGGTCAACCTCCTTTGTATTTAAGAAGTAAAACTAAGATTTGAGTCAATAGAGACCTGTCATTATTCCACTAACCTAATTAAACATCAAATCATGCATGTATTACACAAACTGTGAGGCCAATGTAAGAATGGAAGTTAAAGTAGGGAGGTTGAACCATATTGATTGTGGTAAAGGCTTGTAAAGCGTGGAGGCATCAATAAAGCCTTTCTAACTTACTACTTTGTATTGATTCATGATTCTAGAACAGTAGAATTGTACAACAGTGCAACATTTATTTACTACTATTTTTTTTTTCTGTAAATCGATTTATATTTTGTTTACTGAAATATGAGTTTCACGCACAGTGGCATCCCAATGTTTCCTTTTTCAACAATTGATTATTTGATTAAAGTCTTTTGGAAAAAAAAAAAAACTCACGCTAATGGTCTGATCAATTTTATTTCATTTGCAAGGACTTTATTAAAGTGAAGCCCCGATCTCATCTGTGTGATTGGAGCACTGCGCCCCTACCAGCACACAAATGTGGAGTTGGATGTGTGTGCTGTAGGAAATGATCAATGCATCATTTTCAGAGCTACTGAATCATATTGTGTGCTGTAAGTTGATCAATTAGCACGAACTCCTTCCAGTATTTTGCACGATCTGAAATACACATCTATTATTCCAAAATCATGAAGGCAATGCACTAATTGGATGTTATTAATCTGGTGGATCAATTTCCATAAAGCTCTGCACACAGTATTACATTTTGCACCTATGTTTTGTTTCGTGAACCAGGCCCTATGAGAATGCAAAAGAGAATGCATTTTATTTTATTTTATTCATATTTATTTATTTGATTCTAATTTGACCTATGTCATGTCATGTCATGTCATGTTATGTTCAAAATTCAAGTCACACGGGTCCTGCGACATGAAATTAAGAATGTCTACAAATGTTTCATGATTTATTAGAAACTCCTTTCCAAATTTTGTTTGCAGGTTGTCACAGCTCAGTGAGATAGAGCCCTGAGAAAAAGTGCTGATTATGTGTTTTGTTTGTACGTGAAGGTTTTCTATATTGGTACACGGGTATGATATAGTGGTTTAAAATAACTTGAGAAAATATTATGAAAATACTTTTGGGATATCCACCACAGCACAGCAAGTTAACGAGCTAAACCAGTCATACTTAATTAATTCTCTTGGGGAAAATAACTTTTTCCAAATTAACCCTCTGGTAGGCACCCACCTTCTGGTGCTCTGGGGAGCTGGTAGAAACCAGGATCTTGTCAGGGAACCACAGTGATGGTCTGTCCCCTGTTGGGATTAAACCTTGATCCTACCTCTCCAACCTCTAAGCCACCACTGACCATTTGCCATCAAACTCCTTCACATGACAAAGTGACTATTATACTGGGGAATATTTTACTTCGTAATAAAAGAATATAATTGAGAAGTATTTCAGTATTTTTAACAAAGGATACAATAGCAACAAGTCAACATAAGGTTTTGTAAATAAAAACAAAATGAAGTATACACCTCTTGTACCTTAAACCGTTGTAAATCAGTCAGTGGAGTTACAAAGAGGCTCAATTGCACTTTTCACAGCCGCAGTTTCTAAATCACTGAATAAGTTCAACAAGTCGACCCTGATGTATCCACAGTTTCTAATTTGTCATTGTAGTCCACTTTAGTGTAAAAGATGCACAAGCTGAAAGCAGCTGAGGGTGAAATCGGGTTACTTAACCCTGCAAGACTTAGCATGAACCAGATCTTTATTTTGACGACAGCACAAGCCCTCAGAAAGTCTAATTACCCATGCTGGGTCAGCAACAAAACTCTCACTCAACAGAGTAATGATCCTCTCTGGCTATTATTCATGCTTTTTTTTTGTTCTTTTTTTTTTTTTTTTGTGAGCGCCTCTGTTTGGTGCAGAAACTGACTTCAGACTAAACATGTGCAGCGACAAGTAACTTTTTAATGTTTAAGTAGAATTACAGGTAGAAAAGAAAAAGTGTCATCTTTTTTGAGTTTTGAGTAATAAGTGTATATGTAAAACTGTTATTTATTTATTTTAATATTCAGTAAGCCATAATATACATTTCTAGTTATAAAATTGTTATATTTCCTGTCTCCTGCTTAGTCCAAATAGGGTTGCAGTAGGAGAATAGACCATTGATTGGCTGGCGATATTGTGAATTGATAGTGCCTCTAAGGGTAGGTTCACACTGCAGGGAAATCCGACCCAATTCAGATCTTGCTCACAAGTGAGCCATATCCAAACTGTTTTGTGGTTGTGTGAAAGCGCCAACTCTTTATTTTTTTCACACTTGACCCAGTCCTCAATATGTGTATATGTGGTATCAATTCTGATATTTTTCTACACGCAACTGCCTTGTCATTGACGTGTAACTGACGTCACGGATAAGCGCCTGGAGAAGCGGCTCCGCTAAAATGTTAAAAGCTGTTAAAAGCTGTGCTCTCTTTTTTCTTCCTCATCCTACTTCTTCTTGTCATTTTGTCTAGATTTGGTCGGCTCATATTTAACAACACTTTAAAAATGGATCTATACACGCTGCCCTTTGTTGCCAGATATGACGGGTATCCCTCAATTGGGGAACCAAATTCGGTCACTTTTGAACTTTATTTTGTGCATTTGTGTGTTTATGACTTGTTCATTATTACACATATATTCGTTTTACGGTTTTAACATGATTTCTACACAGACTGAGATTTGGGCTGGTTTTTATTGAGATGTGTGGGTTTTACATTATTGCGGGCTGGAAAAAGTGAGTCTCATCTGGCACCAATAGTGCCATCCATATTTACTTCTGTCAACAGCTCCTTCTACACATGCGCTCTGCTACCCCAACTCATCAGGTCCAATCACGTTCACATGGCAGTCTAGATATAGAAGACATTTAAAAATAAATGTGAATGGTCATGCAAAAAAATCGTATCCAAGCAAAAAATGGGAATTGAACCAGACTTGCAGTGTGAACGTAGCCTAAAGGGGCACCAAGATGCTGCCAGACCAAATTTGAGACACACATTTTATTTCTGAGGGGTCCTCACTCGGCCTCGGAGCCTCCTTACAGTCGGATGTTCCTGGTAAACTTCTAATTGGAGGCGACCAGGGGGCATCTTAATCAATGCCTGAACCGCCTGAACAGGCTGCTGTCAATGAGAAGGAGCAGCGCCTAGACTTTTAGTCTCTCCTCGATGGCTCCTCACTCAACCAGTTTAAATCAATTTTTTGGGGGGTGAAGTACATGAAATGATCCCTGGTGGCATTTTCATGTTTGTCACTAAACCTCAGTCTTTTTCTCTGTAGTTGACTTTCCCTCTGTGTGTTCTTATACAGTCTAAAGTCAAGTTGTCAAATATTCAACAAGCCAGTTCTTTAAATATAAGCTTTAGAAATTACATATTCCTAGAAATGTAGGATTGTCAGAAAGATGATTACAAAGTTAAGTACAGTACCAGAAAAATCTTACAGCAAAGTATTTGTGTTTCATAATGTCCTATTTCTGCTGTGAAAACTGTAAAACAGTTAATTACAGATAACTATTATGATTATAATCACTCTTTCAATTGCTGAAGCTTCTCTAGCCTCATTACTGTGCACTGTAATTGTATATTTAAATGTGAAAACAATTCAGAGCTGCAGACCTACTATTTTTGCTGAAGTACTTTGTATTTTCAAAAAATCTGTAGAATAATTCCTGTACATTTTGAAGAATAACCAACTCCCCTTCATCATTTACTGTCATTCACTAACTTACCCTGCACTGAGTATTTGGCTGGCAGATCTATGAGTCCTAATCAGATTTGTTTTTGTCAGATTTGTCAGAACATCTGTTGGCTATACCTTAGAAATCCAAGTAATCAGTTATTTTCTTGTTAAATATTTTCCAAACTTTTTGGTATGTTTCAAGTAATTCAAAGGGAATGCCAGATAGAGTAGTTTCATGCAAAGCTCACTCCATAGTCTATGTTATACAATATAATTTCTGTATGTACAGTATGAGTATACAGTAATCGCACATAAAACATTCAACATGTATGACCATTCAAATAAGGGACTGTATATGTTAATGTGTATATGACTTATTTTTATCAAGCACCAGGGCATGAGGGGAGCTAGCAGTAAAGTAAACACCCATAAATCATGAGACTAATAAACTATAAAGCCAGTTATCAGGGAAAAGATATATTACACGCATGTAATGGTGAGAGCATTTGCAGTTCAGTTTAGACATGATATAAAAACTCAATTCAGCACTTTTCAACTAACATATGGCAGATTGTGTGCAGTCCATTTCATGCTTGGTAATTAAATTTTTCGCACCCTCATTAAGATTCTGCATGCGAGTGTGGCCAAGAGAGCAACAATAGCAAATGTCATGTTTCCTGGCTGCCAACAGCATGTACATGCTGCACCAGCTGAAAACACTGGCTGTGGCTCCCACATTTTCGAAAGGACAAAACTGGTCCCCACCTCCAAATTATGAAGCATTGGAAGGCAAATTGTGACCAGCTGCACCTGCTGCAGAGTGAGCCTTTGGAGTACCCAATAATGAACTGGATGTGACCCCCTTTTCACAGCTGCAATGGCAAGCATACAAATTGTTGCATCACAGACAAAGCGTTATTAGCTTTTTCATGATTTTCATCAAGGTGAGAAAAGCAGTTGTGGTCAAGTAATTACGGTTTGGGATACATCCACTGAGTAACTGCCAGGCCATCTATAATCTTAAAAAGATTAAATACACTGCAAGAACCTGGTAATATTTCTTTAGTAAACTATTGTATGTATGTTCAGGTCAGCCATAATGGTGAAGAATTCCACAACTGCTTAGGTAGTACATACTGTGAAAAGTTTGAAAGTAAGTGATCTAAATAACTCTGATTTACTATGTCTTAAACTATTGCAAATTGCAAGGGAGCACAGATATGTGTTTCTCCTGCAAAGAGATCCATTGGTGGCAAATAAAGAAAACTCATTCATGATACAGGAATTTGTCAGAATTAGGCGACAAGTGTGATGTGAAACAACCAAAGGGCTCAACTTCACTTCTTATTAAGAAGAGCAGAGGACTTATGCAGGGGATTTGATGGGGGTTTCACAAAGATGTGCTACATGAGAGCCTCAACTGTGTCATATTTGTGCTTACAGCTGGTGAGCGAGCAACAAGAGAGCCGCCCGCTTCTGAGCCCTTCCATCGACGATTTCCTGTGCGAGACCAAGTGTGATGGAGTTTCCCGCCCAGTGACTTCCAACACGGCTGGTATAGCACCTTATTGTAATCAATGTACAATGCATTGATTCTGACCCCCCTCTCTCTAGTCAGTCAAATATAATAAAAATCCCATTTCAGATGTTGATTGGGTTACACATGCAATATTTTAAGATATGTCACACTCGTGATCGCTCCTCACAGATCGGATGTCTGTATTTCAAAATAAAAGAGGTCCTCTGACTGAATACATTTTAGTTAAAAAAAATTGAGCACTGTTAATAATCTTTTTTTTTTCATACTCTTTACTTTGAAAACATGAAACCTTTATGCGTAAAACATTTCTGCTATATTCATGGTAACAAGTTACCCAACACGTTTATTATTTCTGTATTGTGGTGGTGGTTCTTGAGAAGGCTTAAATAGCCATGGATAAATTAAGTGCCCTAACTCAACTGAAGATGACAAATTCCATTTTGGCTTCCACATGGGTAGATGGAACTTTGCTCAGTGAGCTGCACCATCTATTCACTGATATTTTGCAGGACCAGATTGCACAGCTGACATGTGTCATCTCCAAACTGGCCACTGACTGTGCTGATTCAGTCGAGCAAAGTATGGAGTAATATTGTGGAGAAACTCTGAACCTTCTGTTTCCTCCAAACCTCCTGCTGCTCCTGCTGTCAGCGGCTTAGGCCTTATGTGGCTGGTCACGATTCTCAATAATCATAGTACTAGTAATGTCTTAATTTCAGTGATGCTGAAAATATCAGAAATAGGATGAGAACACAGACTTTTAGGTCAGGCTTTAGATACACAAACTGACCAGAATCAGGTAATTTATCAATATCAGTGGTTTTACGCTCTCCCCATGTTTGTGTAGTGTTCCCATTTCTGCTCTAATGTCTTCCCACAGTTCAGAACTTGCAGGTAATTTTCAGTTTTATTGTCAGACTTGTTTCAGATTGCATGCAGTTCTCTAGAGCCAACTAACAAGATTTAGCCAGGAAAGAAAATCAATAGTAAGTGACAGTTACCACCTACAATATTTCAATTAACAGTATTTTCAATCAAGCTTATTTCATTGTCTGCTCTCTGTTTCAGGCGATTTTATCTCATACTGGAGTTGGGAACAATAAATGTTCGATATGTCATCAAGATTTTGTGCTTAAAAAGACATTGGCATTTAATCTTCCACCTCAAGTAAAAAAAAAAAAAAAAGAAGTGAGAACAGGTTTTAAAATTCAGCTGTAAAGACAATTAATTGAGGTTTTTTTTTCCATTTAGATGATCATATAAATCCTCTGAGGTATTCATGTAGGCTGAAACTCATTTATTCAACAACAGTGTCTCATTAACAACAGCTTTGCATAAAATCCACTTACACTCACTCTCGCTCATACAGTCTTATTCTTCCTCTTTTCCTCGTACATGCTACTTCAAAAGACACAGAGGCAGTAAAGACATCACGTCTCACCTGAGCTTCTCTTGTCCAACTTCTTCTGATATATGTGGTCAAATATCTCTCCTTGATTTGTCTTTGAACATGAAAGCCAATAGCCTTTCATGAGAAAAAGATGTTTGATTGATAAACCTCACAGGAGCAAGTAACTATTGTGTATAGAAGAAACTATTTGTATGGTCTTCATATTGATTCATCAGCAGGAAATTAGAGTACAGATATTGTGACACTGACTTGTGTTTCACTTGTGCTTCGAGTTCATGTGATCAGTTTTGAAAAACCCTGATGTATGTGCTGTTTGTCATCAGAAGGAAGGAACTGTTGACCTGCTGGCTCTTTATTGTGAACATGGAAAACATACATACATCTTCTTGGGTGGCGGGAAACATGCATTGTAGTTAATCTAATATAACATCAGGATAGCTGTAGTACATGTAATGCTTTCATTTACTATACTCCTACCACCTAAAACCTACCTCATAAAGCTAAAAAAAAACTGTCTCTGGCACATTAAGTATTCCAAGATATTCGAGATGAAAGGTTTAATTTTGAAAACACATCTATACCAGTAGGAAAATACAATTTCACTCAATCATTTGTAAAGTAATATATGTGAATACATTTTTACATTTTTTTTTTTCAGTCTTCTTGTTAGATACCCAGATTGGAACAGTCTTATTTTTTTAAAAGGTTTTTTTATCGTGACGCTCAAGCAAGTTATTATCATAGATATGCTTTTATTCAGGAACACATTCACAGTCTTTCCTCAAAGAGAGCTTCAGTCGTCTTCTTTGTTTCTTTTGCTGGCTAACATGCGCTATACTGGACAACATTGCCCCCACAGGCCATAAGTGGTACTACTCAATTTGTTATGCATCTGTAAGCTACAGATGTGTACCATATTACACATGTAATGACCAAGGGAACATTTTCATGAATAATACAGCTGGGGTGCGTTTAGATGTCTATTCCTAGATGTGAAAAGGAGCTATTAGAGCTGGGTTGACAGGGAAAATGTCTCCTGTCAAGTCCAAGCTTTCTTGGATGTTTGTACTGCTTGTTCTGCTGCTTCATAGTCAGGTCATGTGAGATAATGGAAAATGTTATTATCTTCGAGAAACTGTTGAAACTCTGTATATGTTAAAGAAGTCATCAGCTGACACCTCCTGTAGTTCACACAAAGAGGCTCGCTCGAAGATGTGATGCCTCCTGTGCTGTTGTTAGATATGTGGGCACAACATCAAGTCAACAGCCATCAGGTAGTCCTGCTTGATGATTTCAGCATAGTCATCATTTATCAGTTCCAACAATTTTGTAACCTTTGACCGAGGACATGATGGTGCTGCAGTCAGTGTATTCAGTATGGTCTTTTATAATGCACATACACACATTGATCTCTATCTGTTTATCAAGACTAGGCCACTACAGGCAACCTTGGTTTCATTCTCATTGTACCGAGATGTCCATCATGCACATCTGACAGCAGACTCTTGTCAGCAGTCAGAAAACACATCCCTGGTCTGGAGACAACTAGTTTCTCCTCACGTCAAAAGAGAACTGGAAGCTTGACTTGATGATGCTCTGCACCCCGATCTTTGCTCAATATCTCAAAAACCATCCTCAAGCATCTCATTTACTGTGAGCAGTTCCTTTCTTGTAAGAAAAAAGTT
>OMNM01003466.1:30457-40700 GCA_900302745.1 Parablennius parvicornis | reverse complement strand
AAGGGCCCCCCCCCCCAAAAAAAACAAAACAAAACAAAACAAAACAAAAACATTTAATAAAATGAATCCAGAAAAAGATCACCAGCTACACCAACCCATCAGCTCAACATCTACCACAATACGAACACTTCTGCAGCAATAGTTCAGACATCCTGAAGGTTTCTTTGCACATATTTCTACCCTTCGAATCAGGATAGAGCCTCGCTGGACTCAGAGTTCATCGTGTTTATAAGTGAACTCTCTGGAGGATATAAAGCCGTCCTTGTTCTCGTCCTCTTTGGCAAAAATATCCGCCACCATGTTCTCGTGCAGAGTGTCATTAGGAGGGTAGCCGTGACGTTCAAACTCCTTCTTCAGGTACACTTTCACCTGTGAGATTAAATATGATACATTTTAATTTGCTGTTAAAATAAGAAGAACTTCACTGAATGTGCTCAAGCGAAATACACATGTTGCAATAACTCCACTTCAGAGAGCCAAACGTGAAGCAATAACAATACAAACAGTCAGAACAATTTTTTAGGAGATAAACACATTTCACCTATACGTACAAGTGCATTTAAAAAAAAAGAAAAAAGAAAAATTTAAAGTAAAAGTAAATTTTGCCCATAATTCAAATTTCCACTTTGGAGGTTATTAACATGTATGACTGCAGGATCTCAAAATAGTGTAATTCAGATTGAACTGAATTAAATGATCAGCACTTTTTTGTCTATACTATAAAAAAAAAAAAATAAAAAATGGTCGTGCAGGTATATATGGGAAACGTCCAACTGCACAGAGTAGTAGGATCATAAAATTGCAAAGAACTATTACAATATTATATATACACAGTATGTGTTGCAGGAGTATTTAAGCAGGTGAGTGAAGCCACAGACATAACTGTGCTATATTAAACTGTTTATTTTATTTATTAGCCAATTATTCTTATGTGTTGTTGAGAGTTGCATATATTAGAAGTTATTGGAAAAAAATATCAGTGCAGAATTAAATCTACATTTTCCTGCACTTGTTGCAGTTTCTCTTCACCGTGTTTGATCATATCTGATATGGTCAAATAACAAGTCTAAATGCATTGCTCGTGGGATGATTGAGAGTCTTTTAGCTATTAAACCTAAAGAAAAACCCCAAAACGTATTTTGCTGTTATTGTTGTTGTCCTCACCTCTTGCTTGGAAAGCCTCCAGTCATCATTAAGATCCATCTCCTGAAAGGACTCGTGTGACCTCGGTCCATTTCGGATCTCCATCACTTCGATAATGAAGGTCAGGGTGCTTTCTGGTGGGATTTTTCCTGACCACAAAACATGCGGAAAAACAAGAAGTCAGACAAAACTGAAACGGAGTGTGCTTTACCAAGAAGAAAACAGCTGGTTTCACACAATAATATAAAATGCCAAGAGGTATTTGTCAGAATTTTTTTTTTTGTCGTGGGAAATGTTAGTGAGGCACAGACGAACAAGTGTTATTAGTTTAGGCAGATTTGTGCTTACCAGGATAAAGCACAGTATTGTTCGCATGCTCAGCGGTGAGAAAAAGTGGACTAATGTCACTGAATGAAACCTTCATTCAGTGCGGGAGTCCTATAAAGCCGTTCAAAACAAGAGAGGTATAATATACACACATGCATATAATACACAATGCATCATATTGACACATTTTACAAGACTCAAGGAGACAACAATTCAAGCAGCATGCAGTGAAGGTTTGGATGAAGTGATGGTACCTTTTCCTTCTTTCCCATAGGCTAGTGCCGGAGGTATGACGAGTTTCCTCTTTTCCCCAGCGCACATGTCCTGCAGGCCTTTATCCCAGCCTTTGATCACTTCTCTGATGCCCAGTGTGAACCATATCGGCTGCTTGTCTCCGTGCTCTCGACTAGTAGATAAACACAGACACAGAAAGATGCCTGAAGGCCAGAGTAAAGTATGGGGATCCCACAGAGAATCAAAGTGGTAATTACAGTAAACACCTCTTGACTGGAATCAGTATTATTAATGTATTGTCTAATGGACTCAAACTGTATATTGTGTAGTTGTTTGGACTGTGTCCTTGTGTAAGTAAGACTTCGGTCACTTTTCAAACCACAAAGAAAATCATAAGACACTTCATAGAATCTCAAACAGACCTGGGAAGCTTCTCATTGTTGTCTGCTGGTGAGAGTGGGCGTGTCCATGTCCATGTGGCAAAACAGGAAAGTCAAATCAATGAAAATGCAGCAAATGATTAATGCCCCCAAGTCACTATTGATCAGCAAATCTGTGAGCAACATTCGCAGCCTCTTATTTATCTTGAAGAATGTATTATGCAATACGTGCCAATTTTATGTCTGTATGATTGAGTGAGTAAGTTTTGCGAAAATTAGTTGGAGACATGTCCTTTTTTGTACCACAGTCATACATAAATAGCAGTTTTTCTGTATAAACTATTTTAGGGGCCACACAGAGCTCCACTACACTTTGTGAATGTGCAGTTGCAAGGTCATACTACTTGAATAACATCATTAATCCAGTCATAATCCTGAATGAACGACACAGGACAAATTTCATCTTCATTGACGACATGGACGTATTGTCAAGCTGTAACTCAAGAACACATGGCAAATTATTCAGACGTTGACATTTTTTGTTGTGGTGTATCCACCACCGTTGTTGACTTTTGTTCCAATAGATAATGAGATAATCACTACTGAATGCTTCTATTTATTAATCCCGCATCAGGAAGCTGTTTCAGCAGCAGAGGGGCGGAAATAGGACAATAGGACTCGTGTAGATAAATGCAGAAACAATATAAGATAGTATATAAACGCAATGGAAGGGTATGAGTTCACAATATGTACTTTTTTTTCCAGGTATATGCATGTACCTGGAGAAAAGGAGAAAACGTTCAGAGCACATTAGTATTTCTTCTGCAGGCTTGAGCACATGGTCCCCACATAAGATGCAATGAAAACTAATCTTACGTGGAGTGAAACACGGTGCCATTCTCGAAGGATCCCTGATGATGCACCAGCATGATGTCTCCATACTTGGACTTTCTGTGGCAGATGAAAGGTCTGTGCAGGACATCGATGGTCACCTCGGCCTCGGGCAGCTTCCCCCCGCTGACCGCAACCAGCACGGAGGAGCAGAACCAGCTCAGCAGACCCACCAGCATGCCGACACCCGCAACTTTCAGAGGACAGAGCAGGAACAGCCCTAAAACTTTAGGGAAATGTGCAGAAACTCCAGGTGTCGGAGCTCGACGTGGCAGTGAAGTCTCATCGGACAAGTTGTTGCAGGAAGGAAGCTTTTCTCTGATTGGCTGCTTTGGGGCCCACGCGCCCCGCCCACAGGCACTCCCCTCACTCTCAGAGACGCCCCACACTCTGAAGTTTAAACCTGATCTTTATTAATAAGACAATGTTTTTATGAAATGTACAGTCATGCAGGCAGATTATCAACTCTTTACAAGTTACTGTGTTCGTTCAGTCGTAACTTCATGCTGCTGCAGTATTCACAGGTTTTCTTGGTTTGCTATTGCTCTTGACAACTTGACATTCAGTGTCCTCCTGTCGGATTAGTAGTACATTCATTTCTTCTGGATTGCACATTTACAGCACTGGCTAAAGCAGTGCACTGAAACACATCATGCATGGCACGTCATGAATTTATAAATACATTGCACATGAATACACACATTTACACAACCCTGATTTGCATACTACAGTATATATAGTATCTTTAATATCACTGCCATTTAGATAAAGGGTTCCCCCCCCCTTTCTTAATAAAAACACAGCTTATTTTCTGCATTAACAGTCAGCAAGTCATACACATTGTTGAGTTGAGTTGAATTGAACATAATTCATATTAACTTGTTGAAATGATTTCCACCATCGCCAGTGTCCGTAACAGTGCTGCAGCCGATGGTATGACAATAGCAAGGAGCTGTTCTCTGAGGCCAGTTACAAAATGAAGCCCTCAAGAAGGGGGAACCTATTTTAAGCTGACTCCCGTAACTTTCCCCTGGCTCAGAGCAGACAGAAGAGCTTTCTCTTTTGTACTTCTCTCGCTCTTAGTCCATCAGATATCAATGCAGGGTTTGACTTCAGTTGCAATCCGAAGTGTCATCCCCTTGATCAGGAAGACATATTGCAAAATCTACTCCGTCCATTTTTAAATGCTTGAATTCAGGTGAAGTACTTGCAGCCGGTTGAGTCAATCAGGCAAGATTCTGTGCATCTGAGATGCCCAAAGGATCTGTGGAAACACCGAAAAAAATCTCAGTCAATGCTTCATTCTGACTAATATTTAGTTGCTTTAAATTAAAACTTGTTGGCCGCATTGAACAGTAGATGATTAGCTTTCTTTTGCTAAGGGCGAGAACCAAGCAGATCAGCAAGCTTGGCTCTTCCCAGATATGAAAAACCTGCACATCATCAAGTCTTGCTACATGAGATAGTAAATTGTTACTCTTTCATGTAAAGCAACAACTGGCAACATCTTCCATGAATGCTGACAAAGAGTGGAGAGTTGCTGTGACTATATTTTAAAATATTTTGGGAATATGTGCACCTTATAATTTATTATTATTATTTTTAAAGAGATTCAACAATCACACAAAGTTTGTATGTTTTTCTCAAAGTGGCTCCAATTCTTGGCCAAGTTAGTTTCGTTGAGCGGACTCCAATTTACTAACTCGTCACTCCAATCATCTTGTTCTGGAGACTTCACTTACTTTGTCCATCAGCACTTCAAATGTTAAACTTATATTTTGAATGATGATATGATACATAGTTTCTTTTTAGGATAAACACGTTGTGGCTGTCTATACTGTAGACTGTCTATGTGGCTGTCTATATAGACCGGCTCACATTTCGTTATCAACCAAGCTTTGGTTGGAATCTAGAAGTTTAATAATTATAATAGTTGCATACCACATATAAAGACTAACTAGATATTTCAAATTAAAGCATCACACCTACATAAAAAGAGTTCTACTTTTACTATTTAAATTAATGAGATGAGAAGGTATAAATGGCGTCACAGGGCTGTTTTTTGTCATCTTAATCTCAATAATTTCAACATAGGTATATATATATATAAAAAAGAAGCTATTTCTATATATTGCAAAACGAGTGGTTGAATGTTTGTGTCGACACTGGCAGGTAGTGCCAAGACAACACACCATCATCTTAGAATAGTTCCAGTATCGATATAATATTTCATTAAAATAGCTTTTGAAACATGGGTGCAGCTAATAGTAAAGCAAGTACATCCTGAATAGCAAAGTGCATTCTAAAAAAAAAGAAAAAAGGATCCTTCATGTGTGTGATCTGTCAGTGAGCATACCCAGGAAGATAGGATTTGCAGGTCTGATAACCGAAGTCCTTTCCGTCACACTCCTCCATGCCTTCGTGGCGGTATCCATCCCCACAGTAAGCCCACTTACAGTCTGGAGTGATGAAAGCAAGAGGATAAGGACAGGGTAGCGACAGAGGCAGAACAGAGGAAGGATGGAGGAGAAAGGGAGAGAGAAGACATTACTAATCCCTTTGGCACCGCGAACTGTTTCAGCGATGCCAATCCAGCATTTTCTTGCTAATTGAATTGAACAGAGGCAGAGAGTAAAGAGGGGATGGCAGGAAAAAGAGAGTGGGTGAGATTAATGAAAGATCAAGGAAAGGTTTCACAGAGCCTGCTGCTTTTATCCAGTGCCACGTGGGCTCAGACTCGGTGGCGCATTGTAGTAAAAGCTCTGCGGGGCATCTCATAAACGTCTGGGTGTAACAACATGGGGTCTTCTGCCAGGAGCCAGGCGACTTTGTAGTCAGAGACCATGTCTGTTTATTTGGCCTCACAAAAAAAAAAACATGTACACAAGATTCGCAGCACAAGTAGATGACAAAACAAGAGCCATTTTATCTGACAGCAACGGGAAGTCATTCTTAAACTTTTTCCTATTAATCATCCTTTGTCACTTTGTTTAATTTCTACTTGTGTGAAAAGGAAACATTTAACTCACTGAGACAAGCATCAGTGACAATCTGGTTTCCATCGTCACACTCCTCTCCATGCTGAGGCTGCACTTTCCCATCGCCACATGCGCCGACTCTGTCCGGAACCTTCTCTGTTGACTGGAATGGCTGGAAGGGCTACACAGAGAGTAACAGTTAGAAAAGGCTGAGATATCCTATACAGCCAGTTTGATTGCAGAGACTATCAGAAGAGATGTGAATGTATTTAAGTGCAGCAGATGAAGGATTTAGAGGATCTAAATAATCTATTACATATCATAATTATCAGAATAACAATTTTTAACTAGAAAAGTTCAGAATAACCAAAAGGTGTCCTTCAAGATTCTCTCTAAAGGAGGTTGTGAAAACATTCTAAAATTTCTAATTTGCTAAAACACTATAACATACTTTGAGTGTTTTTTGTTGTTTGTTTTTTTTCTACCTGTATGGGCTTCCATCCATCTTTATCTCTGAAATACAGCATCCTCTGATCCTTCCTGAATGCTATCGAACTGTCGAGTTTTAAACGGCCCATCTCCTCCTCGCTGTTGACCACATATATCTCCATATACACCCATGCGCGCGCGCACACACACACACACACACACACACACACACACACACACACACACACACACACACACAGTTAGCAGCCGAGTTGTTGTTAATCAAGTAATGACACAGACTTTGTTTGGATATTGAAGAGCTGCACAATGAGGAAAGAGGCTCTTACTGCAGTGACTTTACTGGCACCACGCCGGTCTGTGTAGCTGCCATACGGTGCATTATTTGCTCCAGGAGTTGTGTCACAGTCGCAGCGACCTGCTGGACCTGGAAGACCCTTTTCCCCCTTTTCTCCTACTAGATAGAGACCTGCCAGAAACACACAGCGCATGAGGTGAAATGTAGATTACACACACACAAAGGTCAGTGTAATACATTCAAGTAAATGGAAGTCAATTGTTAGTGTTTCTGTACCTGAGGCAGGAGGTCCTGGTGGTCCGGGGTGACCGTTCGGACCTGCGGGTCCTGGAGGGCCCATGATTCCTGGGGATCCAGAGTGCCCCTTTGTGCCCTGAAAATAAAGTAATATACACAAAGAGAGACACACTTAAGATGGTCTAAATAGAAAGCCAAAAACACAAGAGCAGTATTTTTGTTTGTATTTTTTCCTCTACCTGCTTGCCTCTCTTCCCCGGGCGTCCAGTCGGTCCTCTTCTCCCCGGCACCCCTTGGCCCCCCTTTGGTCCCGGTTCACCCTTAAAAAGAAGCAAAGTTAAAGGCGCAAAGTTCAGAGATAATAAAATCAAATCCAAATCAATCTATTGATCTTTCCTACCTTCTGGCCGAGCATCCCCGGCAAACCAATGGAACCCTAAACAGAGACACATCGAAGCTATAGTCATATGACTTTAGAGGTTCACTTTTTGTTTCAAGAAGCAGCAGCATAATAACTTTTTTCGAAGTGTATTTAGAGGCAAAGCAAGAGCATTTCTATCAAACCTTGTCCCCTTTTGGTCCAACTGCGCCAACATCGCCACGAGCCCCCTTTTAGGAAGATCAAAGAAAAAAAGATGAGAAAATTGGAAAAGAAAACATCTGCAGAAATATGCGACACCTTAAACGTGTCATTTAGCATTCACCTTATCTCCTTTGTAGCCAGGTAAACCCTGAAAAGATAGCCAATACATGAAAATTAAACATAGGATAATACGCCCAATGCAGAAATTTACATTAATGTACACGAGATGTTGCAAACATGTAATTAACCTTTGTTCCCGGTGGCCCTCTCAGTCCTGGTAAACCCATGAGTCCTGGATCCCCTTTCTCACCCTATAAATATATGATTTTTTTTTGTGTGTGTTACATAGTGTATTGCTATATAAATAAAAATGAAGCATTCTTAAATGCTACTGCAATATTTAAAAAAAAAGAAAAAAGAGTCCATGCCTTGAGTAAAAGCCATGATAGTTACCTTTGGTCCCTCTGGACCAGGCCATCCTGGAGGTCCTTGTTTCCCTGGAAGGCCTGGAGCTCCAGTGCGACCCTGCAGAAACAAAACTCATTGGAACCATTGATGCATCTTCTAGCCCTTGCTCATTTCTGTTAAAGTAGCATGAAATTAAAGAATGTGTCAGATATTTTAAAATGTTTGACGCTGAAGTTGCATCATAAGTAAGTTTAATGCCTTGATCACATTTAAAGCTTTTTATCCCTATCCTGTCACCAGAATGAGAACTATGACACTATTTATAAAATTTGGATGAAATTCATCAGCATGCATCACATTTGTAACTTGAGTCAAAGCACATCAATATCAAAGAACTATATTGAGGGTTTAAGTTATCTTGGAGAAAATTGGCAGAAGCACTTACAAACTGCACATCTTTAGTTACTTCTGCCACAACGAAATAAAAATAAACCTGTCAATCTGGTAATCAGGATTTATTAAGATCGTATTTGAATGGTTTACTTAGGAAATACATGTACACGTCTATCTGATCTCTCATGTTTAGCTATAGAGGAGAAACCGCAGGTGCAAAGCATCAACATTGACACTCAGTGTTGCTAAATATTGGACAGCATGAAAGCCTTAATCGATCCAGCTCTGCCGCCAGTTCCTTCTGAGCAGAAGAGCCAAATATGTTGCGCAACAATCCTCACATCTCAGTGACACCTGGATGAGTCCTGTGGAGCCACTGCCATAGGAGCGGCATGCTCTCTTTTACCTGGCCGTTATTAAAAAAAAAAAAAAAAAAAAAAAAAAGCAGCCTGTGGAGCCACCACGGAGCTGCCGCGCGTTTGTGGAGTGATTTATCACGGAAAGAAAAAGCACTTAGGGAGATTAAAGTGCAGAAGTGGAGCGCTGAAGAGGCTGGATCAGCAGGACTCAAGCCCAGCACAAGGACTGATGGAGCCAGGCCAAGGAAAGGAGGAGGAGGAAGAAAGAAGGGAGCAGGGGAGAAATAGAGAAAAAGAGGGGGATGATAGAAAATGATGGGAGACATCCGGGGATGGTGATTGAGCTCTGCTGCGTATTTGCAAGTGGCTACCGTGGCTAATGTAGCGTGACCCATTTAGCAGCTGCAGAAGGATATTTTTGAGCACATCAATAGACAAATCACATCAATGAGATTGAGGATGCATCCGAGGGGGACGAGGGAGACAGCAAGAGGGAGAAATTCAGATCCCATTATTCCAAGGACACACGAGATGGACCAGAGAAAGAAAGGCGAACGAATGAGACATGGGTGAGAGAGAAAGAGCAGCTCACCTTTGACCCGGGACGTCCAATCTCTCCCTAGAGGAGGAAAAATGAGGGGAGAGGAGAGGCGGCACTTGTTAGGGCAGACAGGAAGACAAGGACACGCACAAATGCTTCTGTAGGAAAACTACATTAGGGACATAATTCACAAAAAGCACACACCTTCTCCCCCTTTGGTCCTCTTATGCCTGGCAATCCACCATGACCCTGAAAAATGACACCGAATTTATATACAGCTCGCATATATTTAGTCTGAGCACATGACATCTGGAAAAAATCAATAGTAAAAAGGTCATTTTGTTTTATTTCTGCACTTTGTTAACAATATTACCAATCTCTATCCTCAAAATGACAACAGCAACAAACAAAAACAAAACAAGATTACTGCACTGAGATTCCATTTGAGAAGAAAAGTATTTTTCTCATGAGGCAGGTCTTTACCTCTGGGCCCCGTGGTCCAGGTGGGCCTGGAGGTCCAGGTGGACAACCTGGAATGGGAGGCTTCTGTTTTTCCTGCACCTCTCCTCCAAAAACACTGGGTTCTAACATGCTGATGGCTTCCTTCAATCAGGCAATCAAACAGAAAGTAAGGTTTTCAACCAGTGGGGTTACAGCAGGCATGTGAAATGTAGTGTGTTATGCAAACAGGTGTGTATTAGTTTGTTTGTGAGGACCTACGGGGCTGCCCCGCTTCCAAAGCTGAGGCGGAGGAGGGAAGAGCGGCGGCGGAGGAGGTGACATGAGACAGCAGGGGTCGAACCTCATGGGCTCGTCCAGCAAGCTGAAGGCTGAGAGGATGACACACACACACACACACACACACACACACACACACACACACACACACACACACACACACACACACACACACACACACACACACACACACACACACACACACACACACACACACACACACACACACACACACACACAGCAGCAGCATCAGGAAGAGTCACAGCTGCAGAAAACACTCAACACA
>OMNM01003466.1:14788-30437 GCA_900302745.1 Parablennius parvicornis | reverse complement strand
CTATAGCATCATCTCTCCTGCATCAATGTGCAGCTGACCTTCACACACACACACACACACACACACACACACACACACACACACACACACACACACACACACACACACACACACACACACACACACACACACACACACACACACACACACACACACACACAGCAGCAGCATCAGGAAGAGTCACAGCTGCAGAAAACACTCAACACACTCGATACACTCTCCATGGAGTGTATGCAGCACGTTCTCGTACACTGGTGGGTTTCTTTACCTGAGTGGGATGAGAGGAGACGGTTGGCATAAGAGTGACGGGACAAAGTCCATGCAGGACAAAGAAGGATGTGAAAAGACACAGCAAATTTCACCAGATCCATGCTGCTGGTGTGATTTCCCTGAAAAACACACAACACACACACACAACCTTTCACTCTATTTCTGTTTCCTGCAGCCTAATGCAATCTCTGGCAGCTGCCACTTTTCTTTTCTTTTCTTTTTTCATCTAAAGGGTGTCACTATTTCATCACTTCACCACCCCCTTCCCCTCCACCACACACACGCACGCACGCACGCAAACACACACGCCCCTCTCCCCTTATAGCACAATAAACTTGTTGCAGCTCCACACTGCAGCAGATGCAGACCCACCACTGTAATCCCAGCCGTCACCAGCCCCCCTCTTGAGCCAGAATTAGACCGATGGGAGGCCACTCACTGGCAGAAATCATGTCAACAATAGTAAGACAGTCACACGTCCATTCACACAAACATTTTTTTCCTGTAATGTGCTTCACATCTCATGTAGAGAATGCACCTGCAAGCAATTAGATTTTTTTGCCCCCATGCAGAAATTACAGCTAGTAACTTACTATCAAATGTGATAAAAAAAAAAAAAAGAGTACAGGCTGTTCAGATGATTCTACAGCTTTACATTCAACCACTGTCCTCTACATCCATGCCCTTTCATTCAAGAGAGTCTGTCTTACCTCCCACTGCTGTAGACACGCTGTCTGGAGCTCTTCTCACCTAAATGAAAAGATCCTTTGACATTAAGCGCACTGTTGCTGATCTGGACAGCTAATAAATCTGATCCACTTATCGATCCCCACCGCGGCTCAATAACAACACAATTGTTGAAGGAGGAACCCCCCTAATGTAGCTTTATATATATATTTTTGTCTCCCAGCAGAGGCCACGGGGAGCAGCCCTGCCTCAGTCCTCCTGGATACTGATCAGATGGAGCAACAGACCTTCTGCATCGACTTCAACTGATAACTGGAAGGGACCGACACTTTGAGCCGCCTGCCTTCGCCGCCGTCACGTTTTCTCACCACATTTATGCTGATGGACTTTTTTTTTTTTTTTAAAGCAATGGCGTCCTCTGCTGGATATTTTAGTTTACGACAGGAATAAAACGTAAACGCTTCACATTATTGCACAACTTAACTTCCCAATTTTTACTATGCTGCCTTATAAGGAAAGGCAAGGGGAATTTATTCATACAGCATCATGAAGACACAAGGTAACTCACAGATAAATAGATTGAATATGTCTGTATTATTAGGATGCCAAACAGAATGATTATTACGTGGATTTGTTAAACTATTGCTATGCCTCTGCATCAATCAAATTGCATTTCTTTCTGTATTTTGTCTTTCATGAAGATAAAAACAAATGTCAATTTTTAACACAGCAAAAAGAATATAAAAAAATGGCTACAAATATTAACTGGATGCACAATAACAATAGAACTGCCACCTTCAAACCCAAAGCAGATACATGCATTATTTATAAAATTCAATATGTGTAATAATATGTGCTTTTGATCAATGTGGATAAATCAGGGACAACCAAAAGGGAATATGTGGTCCAATTGCCACACAATGTGAAAGGTTGCATTGTAGTTTCAATGTATGGTGGTTAGGTGGAAAGCCCTGTTGCCTCACCGAGTGGAGATCAAGGTTTGACTCTCAGCCACAACAAAGCAGCGTTTTCATATTCTTACTGTGTGTGCATGAGTTTTCCATAGATAGCTTGTGAATGGGAAATGGTGTGTGAGCAACAGTTAATGTTTCCCTCTTGCTCTAGTGCAGAAGAGGAATGGGTGAAGATGTAGAGTGGCACTGACTGGTAAAATAATGAATACACCATGTGGCTGAAACATTATAATCTCAAAAGCAAAATTTGACAGCGAGTTTATTTTAATCCTAATTTTATTTTGTCAAGGACAATGTCAAAGTCATCTAAACAAAAGAATAAAACAGTGATTGAACAGAAAGTACAAATATGACACGGTTTGTTATTGGACAAAGCTGATAAAAAAATTATAATTTAACTATGAAGGGGCTTATTTATCTAAAAGAAAAATATGAATCTTTAGGTTTTCTCAGTTCATTTATCAAACTGATATAAATGTAAAAGATGCATGAATAGAAAGGAAACTCACATTAATAAAGTGCAACCATGTAAGAATAAAAGGCATTACCACCCATTATAAAGTGAACAAGTAAGATTTAAAGAAAAAAAACCATAGAAAAATAAATGTAAACACAATCTGGAATCCACTGTGTGGTGAGAGTTTAAAGTGGCAAAGATGCAAAAGTTGGCATTCATGTGCAAGCGGCAGTAAAGCAAAACAATAAAGGTCCAGAGAAAGTAGTCTCTTGTGGAAGGGTCGATGGAGGAATGTCTGAAAAAGCCACGAGCTGCAGGAAGATGACTCATAGGATTATTAAAAACAGCCTCTTGCACACAAAACAATGTTGCAGGCTGTGTTGTAACAAAGAAACATGTACTGAGTGAACTTTTAAATACTACTGCGATTCATTTCAAGAGCACACTTCTGATGAACACTGTGTCTTCGGTTTATTAGGAGGTGGAATCCTTTAGATAGGCTATAAGATCCTGTCGTTCTTTTTTCTTCCGGATCCCAGAGAAGATCATCTTGGTACCGGGAATGTACTTTTTGGGATTTTGAAGGTAGACATTCAAAGTTTCTTCATCCCATGTGATACCTGGATGAAGGAAAAATGCAACATTAAAAACATTCCATGAAAGTGGTGTGTTATTTGCATTCCTAGGCATTCTTGGATATCTGTGTCAAGGTTTTTATTGCCTCTTGTCGGTGCAAAGCGAGAAGCAGTGGAAAGCCTGTTCAGACTTGCAGCTCAGGCTGTTGGGTGTAGAAAACAGAAGCTGCTCAAACACTCCCCCAAATAATATTGAGATTGCCTTTTTATGATAACTCCGGTAATAGCTTTAGAATCTTCTCTGTCTTTTTCAGGCTGCAAGTATGTGGTGTAAATTAATGTACAAGCTTATTCCTCGAGTCTATTTGAAACCAGGTGTCAGTGATCCCCACCTTTATCGATGTTGGCCTGTGTGTATGAGTAGCCATCTGCCTGGCCTGTCTTCCTTCCGAAGAGCCCCCACAGGTTGGGTCCAGTTTTGTGACGCCCCCCCTCCTCTACCGAGTGACACTGGGAGCACTTCTGGACAAACACCTTCTTCCCTTTCTTGATGTCTCCCATGGCGAGCTGCTGGGATGAACAGTGGAAACACCACAGTACTGCCATGAAGGAAGAGAAAGGAAAACACCGGTTACACAACCAGTAGGATACAGTGAAGCAACTGAAGGGTTCAGAATTAACCGCAAAAGTTTAGGTAATTAGTAGGAACACATAGATTAAAGACCACTGTACTTATATAAGAGGAAAACGCCTTTTTTGAACAGCAGACATACCAGTTAGCTGTTTGTTTACAACCCTGGGTGGAAAATAAGGCTAAAAAAAACAAAAAACTCCCGAAATACAATATCCTACCGTCAGAAGCGAGTGTTGCGTTCACGGACCTCCAGACAGAAACCGTATCTCTCTATTAGAAAAATACCCAAGTTCCGATATTTCTGCTATTGCTCGCTACCTTTAAGTGTCGATGTTTTTCTAGTAGCACCGGATTTGAATCTTCAAGTTCTCAGATTTCGGGAAGGGTGCGGTTTGACTTAGTTGGATAAGAGGTGTAGGTCACACCCATGCTGTCAGGTAAGGTCTCTGTGTGAGTCATGTGTAGTTATAACCTGCTGGAGCTGTCCTAACTGGGACTACAAGAGATTTTATGTCATCAGAATCTGTGAAAATACATGTTTTTACTGCTAGAGGGCAGTTTGGGGGATTTTGGACAAAGATGTACTGTTTTTATTCTTATTCTCTCATATTTTTACAAATTATGTATTTCAAAATAAAATCCATTTGAAGCTAAGAATGTGATAAGTTATGAATGTTAATTTCGTTGACCATCCCAAGATACCAGTATTAGGAAATTCTAATGTGCCATTTAAAAATAAAATAACTTTGAAATTTTAGAAATTTTTAATCTTTAAAGTTGTTTTATTTTGAAATGAAATATCAGAATTTCCTAATACCGATTGAGTGGTATCCTGGGATGACCTTCTATCACTGTGATGTGGACTAACCTCATAACAACACGGGAGTTAGTAATAAAATCAACAAGAAATATGCTGAAATCATGGGCTGGTCACATTCCAATTAGTTTTAGCTAATAGTTTTCATTTCGAATAAGTCTTTCTTTAGAAGAGCTCTCAAGGATTCATGGCGAACTGATAGGACCTTTTATTTTGAAAATCAGTGAACACAGTACACTGCATTTTTGACCATTGACAGCAGCCGACTGTCAACGTGCGGGTTGGCTCAACTGCAGTAAAACTCTGCAAGCAAAATCCACGTGGTCTCTGTTGTGCAAAGTATGTGTGCAATTTAGGGTCATTTTAGGACAACAAATGTTTATTCTCATGAACACAAACCTAACAGCCCATCTCAATTAAAAGTTTTGACGTTACAGTAACATTTAAAAGTTGTGGTCACTTGAATGCGATTCAACACACATAATATATTTTGTCTGAATAATTCATCTAAATTGGGGGAACTTGAATGTATTGCTCTTTCTACGCATTGACATTGTAATTCTGGTAAGTTTCAATAATGAATTCCCTTTATATTGAAGTAATGCCCCATGCATGGCAGTTATATTATGATTTGAGGAAAATATAACTATCTGTCATCAGTCATTTCTTTTGTAATTTATTAATATTAATCGTATAAAGAATACCAATTTGATGTTAGTCATGTATTTCTAATCAAAAGTTTACTTGATTAGTTGAAAAAAATTATCAAATAACCTGCACTGAAAGGAAATCTAACTGACATTGATGTTTCTCTTGTGCTATACTCAACCCAGTTGTTGGCTTTTTGTTTTAATAAATTGTTTATCATGAACTCAGACAATTACAGTTAGTGTCCTAATCAGGTTACACAATAGGATCATGGCATAAAGGAACTTTAGATACAGATATGACAGATATGATTTTAAAATGTCACGTGTGATCAGCTTGTAACAAACACTTGATCTTCACTGTGATGTCAAGTTTATTAAAAAAGAATTGATCTTCACCTCAGCAGGTTTTTTTTTTCTCAAAGTTTGCCGTTCAAGATTCAGAGGATTGTACAAACTGCTTTAAATATTTTTTTTTTTTAAAAATCCAAGAGAAAAATCATTGTGAAATATAACTATTAGAAACTTTCAATAAATTGTTGAAAAATAGGTGCCATTGATGAAATGAGCACAGCCAAATCTGGATAAAATAAATCTGCATGTTTGCACTGTAGGTCGAGAGGAAAGAAATTTTATCTGTGCTTTATGTTTTACATAGAGCATATTTAACAATAAAGCTGACTTGATAAACTTTAAGTTGAAGATTTTAATTGACATTTTTTCATAGTCATGTGATTTTTAGATGCTCATCTGTTGCTCATTTTTTCCAAGAATTTTTTTTTTAGTCTGGCAATGTTTATTGGAGTTTTTGTCTCCTCTAAGTGGTGAGTTGTGGGAATGCATGAAGGGTGCTCTATTAAAATCCTCATGATATTAGTAAAAACACACTTTCGACAATCTTTTTACGTTTCCTCATTGGAATTTAATCTGGATGTTTGGTAAATAATTGTCAAATATTTTTCTGATCTTTTCTGTGTCCTTTCTGTGTTGCGTTTTCATGTTGTCCATTTAAGTGTGTGAGTTCTTTGGGATATTCTGGTTTCCTCTCACCATTCAAAGACACTGTTGAACTTCTGTGGACGTGAATGTCAGTTTATGTTAGTGCCTGTGTGTGTGTTTTCTCTGTGATGGTCCTGTCCAGGTGTCAAAATATATAGATGGTAGATGGTTTTTATCACTACGGTTTTATGTGATTCAGTCATGATGGTTCAACTCCTGATGTTCTTCCTGTTTATACTGTGGATCTGTGTGGGGCTGAGGTTGAAGCACATTTAAGAAAATCAGCAAACTAAGTCACAAAACTTGCTTCAAACTTTTATTAATGTTTCTTATGATCCATTGTTTCTTATGATGAAGCTGCCTGGCTTCATCCAAAATGACTCTGTAGTTTGGTGAAAATGTAACGTCAGACATTTGTCGTTGCATTTAAAACACTGATATTTCCGTCCTATATCAGAGCACCGCCCTGTCTGGATTCTTTCATCCTTTAAAAGATTTTTTCTTGCATCTCCATATTATCTTCTGAGCTGGATGTGAAGTCAAAATCTTCAGCCCTGCGGAAAGAAAACCCACAGCTGGGAAATATGTCGAGATGAAAGTGATTCGGAGGCTTATGTTTAGCAGATGGAAGCAAAAACAAAGCTATAATGCAGTGAAGGACATGAGTTTCCTACCAGTGCAAGCCGGAGGTGGATAACTGTTCACTGGCCAGGGCTCTGAGGAGACTCCAGCTTGGGATGTTTCTCCCAAATCTTTGAGGCAGCACTGGATTCGCAGCTTCTCGGACGTGGGGGCACTTCGCACACGCTCCCAGCACCTGCCAGGACCTGCCGAACCTCTGCGGCAGATTTGGGGTCAGCCTGGGTCCGTTCTCCTTGCTGGTGTCGCTGTCCCTCCCAAAGCGCAGGGGCATGTTGGCGTGCATGTGGAGGGGCTTGGCGGTGGGCGGGAAGAGCTTGATGATGGTCGGGAGGCTGAACTTGCTGGTGGTGGGCGCCACGTGTATGTTGAGGTCGACGCCTAAGCTCTTACGGCTTTCGGTTTTCATCTGGAGAGGGAGGTCGGTGTCAGGAGATCACAGTGTTATTCAAAAGCAGATATTGTGTCACTGTGCACGTTCTGTTTTGCTGTACTTCCCCCGATGTGTGTCTGATTGTTGTTCTCTTCCCTGATGTGTTTCAGTTTAAACCTGAATGTGTGATTGTCTTCACCTGGTGGCTGTGGGTTATATTCAGGTTCCTTTGTGTGTCTCATTGTGGGTTTGTCACAAACACAGCAAGAGAAATTCAAATACAATGACACAGAAAATATAATGTGACACATTATTCCTGATCAAAAAGACATAAATATGCAGATCAGACAAGTTTTGATATGTTTTAACTGTGAGAAGAGTTTTTTTTAAAAAATTTTTTTTATTACTGATTCATTTCATTCTTAGACTCAACAGGAAATTTAAGAACATCATCTTAGGCAATAGTATACCTAAGTTTTTAAGTTCCTCTGTACGTCACATATTCATTTATTTCTTAATAGTCAGTTTCAGAGTGAGATCACAGCAGAAAGGTTTGATTGTAAGTGAATTCATCAGTTTGAAATAATTTCATTCACTTATCATTGTATAATTCCAAAAAGCTGAAGGTTAAGTAGATACAGTGAAAGTTTTTTTTTTTTTTCACGAGACAAGACCTGAAGTAATCCATAAATTCATTTTCTGATCAGTTAAGAACACGGATTGTGTTTATCACCAACAAAAGCTCGGACCAACAGAGTAAATGTCAGAAGAAGTCACTCACCTGTTGGTGTGGCTGTTTCCTCACATTGTGCCTGTTTCCTGTGTCGCTCAGCAAACTTTTATCCCTGTGGATTGATTTCTCAAACACCTGAAAATCAGATGTGGCTGCCCCTCCGAGACTCCCCAGCACCAGGATCGCGGACACTACCAGTGTCACAGACATGTTAACAACTTTAAAATCTAACTTCTCCCTAGACAGCGATTCAATACATCCCTTATTTCCTCCTGTCTGTGCTGCCTCCTGTTATTTAAGACTCTTTGTAACACACGTCACCATGTGGCGTGTGATATCTACACGCATGCATGCGCTCCAAACTGACACATACACATATATCTTCTCCCTCATTTAAATTGAGCAAATTATTGACTCATTCACTAATCATCCAGCTGTGAAGAATACTTTGAAAAGGCATGTATGTCCTAATTGGTGTACGGACTGAACTTGAGATGAGACCACCAGAAATTTTAAATTGAAAACAGGTATTCAATTAAAACACTAATTGATATCCCCTATTGTCCAGAGGCTGGTAAGCATTACTGATTATATTTAGATATGCAATATCAATTAGTAAGAAATCCATAAAGGATGTTTTGATGAAACAATATAGATGCAAAAAAAAAAAAAAAGTTTTTTTTTTGGACACTGTTCCAGAAATAATCTGACAACACTCTAAAGACTGTTACTGTTTTCCTAAATAGGAAATCAACATCTCATACATATCACCAATGATTAATTTATGAACTGCTCTTTATACAAATTATATTTGCATAATCTAGCTGCACGATTGTTCAGACAAATCATATTCACGAGATAAAATACACTAATATTGATTTGAGAAATCTAACATTTACTGTTCTTTTACCCATCTACAGGATGGACTCTGAGCTAAATGCTCGTTAAGGAAACTTATGGTGACTTATGGTATAATTAATGTGCATTTGACTGAAATGAGCTCATGACTTGAAGTTTGCTGGTTGGAACCTAAATTCAATCATTATTGCCACTGTAGATCTCAGAGCTATGAACTTTAACCTCTAACTTTCCACCAGGCAATGTGCTGCAACTTCTACGTGTACTCAAGTTTAACTGTGAATATGATGAGTTAAATGCAAAAATGTCACTCTTAAAAATCCAATAAGGACACTGTTTAATAAGAATGACCACAAATAAGAAAGAAAAAAGCACAATGAAAGGCTAAATCTATTTTAGTGAAACACAAAATGCTTCGTTTGACAAAAAATGCAGTTACAGGGAGTTATGAAGTGTCTGACACACACACACACACACACACACACACACACACACACACACACACACACACACACACACACACACACACACACACACACACACACACACTTTTTATGATTTTGGTAATTTTGTGCTTTCTCTTGGTTTTTCTCTGTGAATGTGGCTGGTTTTGTGATTTCTTTTGATTTTTTTTTCCCATGACTGTTCGTTATTGTGCCTTTTCCCTGGTGTTTCTCCATTAATATGATGGTTTTTGTGCCTTTCCTTTGGCGTTTCTCCATAAACGTGGTTGTTTTGTGCCTTCCCCTTGTTTTTTTTTACTATTATTGTGGTTGTTTTTGTGCCTTTCCTTTGGTTTTTCTCCATGAATGAGGTTGTTTTTGTGCTGTCTATTGGTTTTTTCTCTACGGGTGTGTGTATCTATCTTTCTCTTGATTTTTCTCCATGAATCCAGTTATTTTTCAGTCTTAATCTTGGTTTTTCTTCATGAATCCGGATGTTTTTGTTCTGTCTCTTGGTCTGATTCTGCACTCCTGTCTCCAGGTTGCCTCTGGCTGAACTGCCGCGCATGCGCGGTGCGGCTCGGCCCGGCTGCTCCGCCATCTTTGTCGGCTGTCCATTGTTCACTGTGAAGCTAACATCGGAGCTCATCCAGCTCGGACTTCGGAACAAAAAGATAACTCGACGGTGTCACCGGCAGCTGCCCGCGACAGTCGTGGATTTGCTCCCAGGGTTGCGACTTGTTTTCGGCCAGCAAAGCGAAGCAAGATGGACGATGACCAGCCCAAAACCCTGTGAGTGTTTGTGTGTTCGTCACGTAACGTTGAGCGGCGGCTCGACACACGGAGCCCACTCCGGACCGGGCCCCAAACTCAACATAAAATATCACATTTCAACGTGTTTATGTGCTGCTATTTATTGAACACAACTTCAACGACGTCCGAATGTGAACCGGACGCACGTCGGTGTCTTACTGCCGCTACATGCTCGACGTTAGATAACGCTAGCTAGCGGGCTAATTCGAGAAAAATCTTAAAATTTAACGCATCAAAACGCGGCTAAAAAGTTAAAGTGTACGCCAAAGCACAACCAGTTTGCTATGTTTTGGACATGTCGAAATACATTTTTACCCGTCAGGGGTCTATCAGATTTGACCAGGTTGCGTTGCATCGCAGTGTAGTCCCGCGATGAGCCGAATAACATTAAACTGCCTTGTTTTACAATGGAGTTTGGCATGCCATCATCATCATCATCCTCCTCATCTTCCTGGTGAGGGCGATGCAATTTGTCACAGCACAGGCCCAGTAAGCTGTCTGAATTGTCATATTTAGTGCCACCAAACCGTACAAGTTAGTGAAAGCTCCTCAAGAAAATCTGGAATATTTTACAAATTATAAATCTATTTAAAGCCAAGAGTAAGGCATAGCAAGGTCAGCAACAATATTCCGTGTCCTCAGCTGCGCTTTAGGTTTGGGTGATGGTTAAATCTTGTAATTACACACAATTCTGACCCAGAGCAGTAAGCAGATATTTTTTAATAATTATTACCATAGTCATTTGCATGTAAATGAACCGCGACGATTGAGTTAAAGTGACATAAATGATTCTGCATGCAAGTGAATGTCCATTGCCGTTTGCGCCTCTTTTGTTTGCACGTTTGTTTTTGACATTGCATGAGAAAACGTGTCTATTTTTACAAGGCTACTGGTCTTACTCTTCCAAGCAGCAGTGCTGACCTGTCCCCAAAATGCCTTGTTTGGATGTTGGGCTGAAACTACTGTTTACTTGCATTATTGATTAATCTGCAATCAGTTTACTCCAAAGATCACCCAATTATTTGCTCTGAAGTATCCAGTATTGTGCACAAAGCACACTGAAGAACATTGAAACAGCACAGCTTGTACTTTTGCCTTTTGTTTCTTCTGAGTGAGTCGTGTGTTGATTTGAATTTAACATTTTATTTGCTTACATTTTGTTGGATTGCTTGTCTATAACATGCAAAAATATGTACCGCTCCTGCTAGAGGAGCTTACATTTCATATTAATCAAATTAAATCATGTCATTTGCTGTGGTATGCGAAATCAATCAAACACACATGGCTGTAGATGTTTCAGATATTATAAAACTGTTCTCAATTACTTTGCAGATGTATATGTTCTTATTTAAGAGGAGACAATGTGAGAAAGTACTTTCTGTCTGTGAATCCATCATTTCAAGTACTATTTGAAATACATTTATTATATAATATGATTTCTTCTTTTAGATTCAAATCTTTGCACTAAACCAAGTTATGTTGGTGTTTTCTTCCTAGTTCAGAATCACAGCTTCACAACCATTTTCTGCAAACCTGCTCTACTTTGCACCTTTCCAAACAATGTGTGAGGGAGGAAACCATCACCTTGTGTCTGTTTGTGGGTGTAGAGTAACAAAGAGCTCCTGGTGCCTCAGAAAGAAATGCCAGTCTATGAATGGTAGATTCAGAACTTGGCTTTCAGTTGGAGTTTGATTTTTGAGTAAAAAAAAAAAAAAAAGTGTTAACAACTGTCTTGTCTTTGTCCGTATAGGTATGTGGGGAATCTGTCCCGGGACGTGACAGAAGCCCTCATCCTGGAGTTGTTTGGCCAGATCGGACCCTGCAAAAGCTGTAAAATGATTGTAGATGTGAGTTTATTAGACGTTCTTCTCTCCCACTGTTGTATTCCTTCTTTCGGCTCGACCTTGCTTATCATTTTTCCTTGTAAAACCCACAACAACACTCCTCCTCCTGGGAATTGATGGAGAAAGTCTTTGCTTCCTGCCCGTGTTGGTCTGCTTTAGCGACTTTCTCTCCTCCCCCGATGTTTATCCTGTTGATTCACTGCACTGTCTCACGGCAGTGTGACAGCCCCCGCGCTGATGCCTGCGTCGTCCTGCTCATTAATGCTTGTATACCTGTGTTTTCTGTCCACTCCAGACAGCAGGTCACGATCCGTACTGCTTTGTGGAGTTCTATGAGCATAGACATGCCACTGCGACAATCGCAGCCATGAATGGTCGGAAAATACTGGGTAAGGTAAGCTATCATATCTCCTGGGTGAGTCAACTAGGGCAAGGCTGTGTGTGGGCAGGGCTTGAAATGAAGCGGCCGGAGGAAGTTGTGTCTTGTTGAGGCCTTATCTTACTGCCCTGCTCCTGCTCCACTTCACTTAATTTGTTTTATTCCCGCGTGCACATCATTCTTCTTCTGTGCTCAGTCTGACATGACCGTGGTGGCGACAGCAGACACTCATCTGTAATCTTACTGCTGCAAAGCATCAGGAAACCTAAAAACAAAAAGCTTTCCGAGATGGATTAGCCATTTTTCACTGCACTCCAGAAGATCTTAAAATATTCAACTTTCCAGTGAAAGATTCAAGATCCTTGCATGTTTACCACTGTAATCCGTGAACTATATTAAAATTTCAGGCTTCCACATAAAAAAAGCAGCATATTGAGCATCACTCTAGGATTTTTTTTTTTTTTTTTGCAAAGTGTTGCTATTGTCACAATATTTTACACTCACAAATTCAAGTGTTAAACAAAAAATTCAACATTTCTTAATTTTATTGTGACGTGGTTAATGTTTCAGATACCATTCTGTATGTAAAATTCATCATTAAACAGTCGAAATAAACTGTAGTCGAGTCAAGTTGAAGCAATAATCAAATATGATCCAAGGTGCTCTCTTCTGTTTTATATACGGGTGTATTTTCTATTTTTATCTGGACAAATCAACTCAGATGTCGCACAGCTACTGCGTCCCATACAGGAGCACGACTGACTAAATCCAACTAAAACCTCTTCTCTAAAAGTATTAACCCAGGCACGGATGGAAAAAAAGCTGTTTTGTTTAGAATCTTTGTTAAGAGAACATAAAACATTCATGAGTACTTAAATATCCTAATTTTGTAAAAGAAGATGTTGAGTAATCAGACTTGTTTCATTAGATAAACAGATAAAGGGAAGTTCTCGGTTTCCGTGGGACCAGTTTTCTACACGCCTACCCGCAGTCTCAGGATATACAGACCAAAACAGGAGGGAAAAAAAGATATTTAATCAAATTTGAGGAATACCCTTCTCAAAAGTTGTCATATTAGTTTTACCAGCCCACGGCTCATAAATCAGCTCCAGGAAACTGTTAGTTCAACTCACAACAGGGTTCAAATGGCAGCACTCACACTTGTTTGAATAAACAAGAGGGAAGAAATCGCAGCAGCACACATCCATGATGACACTGTCCTTGCTCCACACTTGAACTCAGATTGTTTAGTCTTTTATGGCATGTACTCTGGAATTTGTTTTAGAATTTCCTCAATAAATGCAGCAAAGTTTACTGAAATGATCAATATAAGTCAAATATCTATGGGGACAAGAAAATCTTAATACAACAGTCTGCGTGTGTTGACTGGAGCATTAAAGAATCGACTGGCTTGTAATGAAAATTTCAGGATATTTTATAACTACAGTTTAATTCAAACACTGAAGCTTTGCATTTATTTGTCGTAATTGTAACGTAGGTTATCCATCCATCTTATCTCTCTATAAATGTCCTATAATCAGCAAAATTAGACCCTTGACAAGATTACTAATAGCTTATTTAGACCGTCTTCTGCACCTCTTAATCCAGCTGAGGGTCTCGGGGCCTGGAGCTAATCCCGGCTGACTGTGCAACAGCGAAAACCAGGAAACTCCACACAGAACAGTTATACTTCCCAAAAAAAATTTGATATTTGTAACTGGAGGGTGTAATTCCCACTTGTAGAATAAAAAAAAAAACTTTATATCTATAGGTGATGCAGGATTAACCAACAAAACAATTAAGTTTTCATTAATGTTGTGATTTTTGGAGATATATGTACTGAACGCGGTGGAACTTCAATAACTGTATAATCTGGACTCGCTGCAGTCGTGGGATTTATGCAGAGGTGATAAAAACCAATCTACAAATCAATCTATCTTAGGTTTTGCCCGTTTGTAGCATAGATGTGAGCATAAACAGATGAATTCCTCTTCAATCGACCCAAACCTGCAAAGTGTGAACACATCACTCAATAAATAGCAGTTTCTTTACATTTGAGTGTATGTGGAAGGTGACGGTGTAGACAAAAGGATAACTTGTGCCCACGTGCTGTTTGGATTTTTCTTTTGTAATTTTTAATTTTTTTTTTTTTTAATTTTTTGTACTCTCACGTCATGCTCCATGCTGTCTGTTGTTAATGACGGTTTTTCCTCCAGCGACTCTCCATCTGTGTATGAATTAATTTCCCGTGGCCCTGCTGTGTAATCATGTTCACGTTCTTTGATCTACTCTTGACTGATTGCTCTGCTGTCCCCCCCCTACATCTTTACTGCTGTGTGTTCTTTTGCAAAGTGATTTCCACTTAGATTCCACTTAAGAGCAACTTGAAAGACGAGATACATTCAGTTGAAAATATTTTATCCTCAACAGGTATTGAAGGACCATTTGAGGAGTATAACAAGTTCGTAAAAATCACTTGTTTGTAAGTCCCTTGTTATTTGGACCTTACTTCCTTCAGTTTTGCTCCAAATTATTACTAGACTGAGAGTGACATTTTCCTTATTATGAAGGCGAAGTCTTGATATCCCTTTTAAATTTCTCCACTGTGTTTTACTGTGTGTTAATTAATGCAGAGGTATGTAAAATTTGATCATAACGATGGATAAATCAGTTTGTGTTGGTGTAAAGGACAGGTGTGCAGAGACCATCTTATTAAGAAATAAAAAAAAAAAAAGAAAAAAGTTCTCAATCACAAAATAAGTAAAACTGGTGTGTGACAAAATCCTCTAATCAAAGAAAAGAAAAGCTTCCTTCCCTCTGCAATCGTGTCCGATGTCTCACCTCTCTCCTCTTCCTGGCTTTATCTGTCTCTCTTGCAGGAGGTCAAGGTCAACTGGGCCACGACACCAACCAGCCAAAAGAAAGACACAAGCAGTGAGTAAACAGTGTGTTTTTTATTTATTTATCATCGTGCCATCAGCTTTTCGTGCTTTTAGAATGCAACTTCTGTGAAGTAAAATGGGAATGCTGTTGTTTTCATCAGGTCACTTCCACGTGTTTGTTGGAGATCTAAGTCCTGAAATCACCACAGATGACATAAAAGCAGCGTTTGCGCCTTTCGGGAAAATATCGTAAGTGTCTTCTCTTATAACTTCAAAGTTAAAGGCCAAATTGCTCTTGATTGGACCAGAAATGGTACATAATCACCAAAAAAAAAAAAAAAAAACAGAATTCAAATGGTTTACTTGCGTTTTAATGCGAAGAGGAACATTATGAAAAATCTCCCATTTGATTAAATGTCTTTTTACAAAAACCTGAACCAAAGATATGTCCATGAGAAAATCATGTTACTTGCAGCCTTCAATCTGTGTTTTGATGCTAATGCTACTTTGCTCACGGTAATGCATCTTTAATTGTTGCGTCACTGGTCTCTGCTCGGGTGTCGGGTCTCTTGTGTTTTCTTGTTTCCACCGTCCTCCTAAAACGGTATGATCCCCCCCCCCCCCC
>OMNM01003466.1:0-11352 GCA_900302745.1 Parablennius parvicornis | reverse complement strand
AGCCTCCGAGGCCACGTGGATGATACTCAGCTGGGGAAGGAGCGCATTAGATGTGTTCCGTCTGTCACTTCACAAAAGAAATTACTGTTAGTGTAGCTGGTATGCCATTTTTCTCAATACTACCAGCACCCCCCCAAAAAAAAGGAAAAAAAAAAAAAGAAACCCTACACCCATTGCCCAAATCTGCAAGTGTGAAGATAATTATCTCCAATTTAACAGTGTTAAAGCTACTGCTAATAGACCTTGCATTCCTGGGCCCCATTTTATTGTTTGGTGTCATACTGGCCAAATGTAAATTAAACATCAAGTGTCAAGATATTTCCAGCACAGCCACAAATTTAGTTCAAAAGGAAAATGTCCCGTGAGTTAGATCCATATAAAAAGCAGCAACTTTGTGTTTATTTTTCAGCCCGCCAAAGAGCAAGGGCAGATTTTATACCGATATTTAACAATCGTGCGAGGGAGAAGAGGCTGTCCATACAAAGCACCCGATAGTCCACAGTATTGCAATGCAGCCACGAAACGTGTAAAAAGTAAAGGGCGTTCTTTTCTTTTCTTTTTTAAGTTTTCCTCTCAGTTGAGGCCTCACTAATGGTCTGTCCATCGGCTACTGAAGCTAAACACGTGTCCCAGCGAGCTCTCAGGGTGTTGTCGAGTCATTCTGTGAAATGTAGGGAATCACTGAGTAGAAGAAGAAGTCAGCAAGGTTTTGAATGTGGATACAACATCTCCAGTGCTCCTTCACTTCATCTCCCGGATCGGACCGAGCAGACGGAGAACACTCTGGTGGATTAGAAATATGTGTGTGCTTACGTGTGTGCATGAACTGATGCTTTTACACACAAGACTATGTCCAGGTCATCTCCCCTTTCCCCAAAACAGAAGGACTATGCCATCCTTTTTTTTTTTTTCTTTCTTTTTGCTACAAACATAATAGAAAACGTTGTCATTTTCTTTCTTCGGTTTTGAGCCACGTTAACATGCGGACATTGTATAAAGAAGCTTTTGCCTTTTTGTGTTCTGTTTTGGGACTATCTTATAAAAGAAATGTTGAAGTGACACCCATCAAAATCGTGAGACATTTTATGTTTGTTTATAAAACATTAAGTGGCTGTCAACTGTCAACTTTATTTTTTAAATTAGAATATCTCAAACCAATTGCAGGGATTACTGCCACTCTTATCGTATGTATAGGCAGACAAATATTGCACAAATACTTAAGGTTATCTTTTCACACAATTTGAAATGCTAGGGGTTTTTTTTTTCAATGTTTTTTGCATTCCACTTTATTTGTGATTTCATTTGGGAGTCTGTTTTATGTAAATAACCAAACAGTCTGTTCAATTGTACTGAATCTGTATAAAGACAACCTGTTAATTAAGGAAGCGTGCTTGCTCCTGGTTGGGTTTTGACAGTAGCATCTCTGTCCAGTGCTGGTCCGTGTACAGTAGAGACAGTGCAACACTTCATTTTCGTGCCGAGGCTTGGAGGACATGCAGCATTGCTATGCAATGCAGAAAACCTCCAGACTTGCAGTTCACTCATGATTTAAGTTATTCTATTTTAGACTGACACAACAGTTTTTTTTGTAGTTTATTTTTTAATAGTCTGACAAACAACCAGTTAAGGATCAGATTTTTGCACTGTGCTCACCCATCATTTTGATATAATTTTTTGAAAGAATCCATTGTGTTGCCTTATCAGTGAGTTCCTTTTTAATTTAACCAAAAATCATCCGAGAGTAGGCAGTGCCTAAGAAGAATGTTTTCAGCCCATGTTTTGCCAGGGGAGTTCTGTTAATGCTTCAGTAACATGATTTGTGGTTTTGCTTTGTCCCATTAAAGTGCTGACGCTTAAAACGGCTCACATTTAAACTGTTTGCATGTTCTCATTTAAACCAGCTTGTGTTGAGCACAGGTTAGGGAAAGGAAATGATTTTAACCAAATGTAAACCTCATTTCAAATGTACATAATCTATAATTGCTTTATTAATGGTCATGCATATTTGTGATGAAATCCACATCTAGCTGGCTAGAATAATGTTCGTTATGGTTATATAAGCTCATAACGATGTTCGAGCTGAAACTGAAATCCATCTGCAGTTTTTAGTCAATGGTGGAAAGTTGAGTTTTGCCCATCTTTCAGTAACTTAAGTTACTGGAAAAATGTCCACTGAGACTCAATAGGACTCCTGTGTGATGTAATCAAAAACCTACAAATAATTGGAATAGTTCCGGTGTATAGCCCACAATTAAATAAGTTGGACTTTAATGACCAACTGTTTGGTAAAGATTACGCACGTCTATTTAATTCTGTCAGTCAGAGAAAATGACATCCCCTGCCACCTTGAACCAGACATGGACATTTCATGGTCTGTGGGCCTTTTGTGTCACCTGTGTGGTAGCTGACTCACCTGCATACTGAATGGAAATAAGCGTTACCAAAGGTGGGACATGTAATACAACTCTTACTTTTATTTTGAAGATGGTAGCTTTATTTTTGTCGAGTACAAAGTTTATGCCTGTTGACCCATCTTTTCCGTGTTGAATTATTACAAGTTTAATCACCACTGAAAAACATTTAAACATGCAGAGTGGGAAAAATAACACAAACTAGCACTACTTTGTCTCAAGGAGAGTAACGTCCTATTTAATCTCCAGTTTTTCCAAACTAGAAGTGAACAGCCATTACAGAATATTAAATGTACTAACATGGAGAAAGGTACTGCTTGTGTTGAATACTCTCAAGCAGGGGTGTCAAACATAAGGCTCATGTGCCAAAACTGGCATGCAAGAGGCTCCAATCTGGCCTACCGAACTACCAAGCAAAGTAGAAAACATTGATTAAAAAAAAATATATATCTTTAGAGTAATGGACACAGCATACCAGTTTAGGTTTACTGTGGCATTGTTTTACCTGTCCGGTACACTCGAGATGAACTTGGGCTGTATGTGGCCCCTGAAGTAAAGTGTATTTAATTGCATTTTATAGTTTAAAAACATGTTTAAGCTTCAAATCATGAAATATGTAGTCATTCGTTAAACTTACACTTTATGCTAATCATAGTTTTTCAAGAAAGTGATTTGTCCACCTCTGCCCCGGGGTAATAGTTAATAAATTACTTAGTAGAATGAAACTGTAAATTCATACAATTAGCTGTATATGTGGCGCTGGCTATAGCTAGCTCTAGACCAGGGGTTGGCAACCTGCGGCTCTTTGGTTTCTCTGCTACGGCTCCTTGAGCCTCAGTCCCACTGCAGTACGTCCCACTCCCGGAGTGGTATATCTGTTAAATCAATGTTAACAGACATACAATGTTGCAGTTATTCACTCAATCTTTACAGGCATACAATGTTGGCAATTATTCACTCAATGTTAACAGACATACAATTTTGCAATTATTCACCCAATGTTAAATAACCAGGATGGACACAACAACACACAAACAAAATCAATACATGTTTTATTCATCTCCATTGAAATTATGTTCATTTATAAAATGGAACAATATGTACACAAAAATGACGCCAAAACATGAACCATCTCAACCCGCCATTTTTCAAAGGACTGCATTTCCCGTGATGCTTCGCGCCACATGAAACTACCCTCCTTCATTCCTCCCACGTGACGCGGTCCAGCCAATGAGGAGCGTCGTTACAGGCGCAATGCGGCGGTCGGGATGTAAGGAGCAATGGCGACGGCCGAGCCTGAGCCGAGCTGAATATGACCAAACAGGCGGACTGGAGGCAGTTTGAACGTTTCCTCTGGTAAATACACATGTGTGTGAGAGAGAGTTGGAGTGTGTACAGCAGCAGTTTAAGCGATGGACGTCTGGTTTAATGCAGAAAAAAATGTCAGCACAGATTAATGAACAGTATATTTTTAATAATTAAAGTTTTTTTTCTTATCCTTGGCTGGATGCTGCTTCTATTACCACTGTTGGTACTAATGTGGAATTAAATAAATGTTCCCAAAAAGACAAATTACATCCTCATTGCCTATGTGGTATTGTTGATGTGGTTCATTTCTGTAATTTCTTTGTCTTTTCTTGTGTCAGCTGATGTTATTTTTAGGCCTGTAATCTCTGGATGGATCTTTGTGGTTGTTTTAAATCTCTTTTCTTTGCTCTTTTCACACCTCATTTTCATTTTGTATTCTGAAATTTTGTGTGTTTTAGGTTTATTTGTTAGGGAACACTGCAGCATTTTAGTCTGGGTAATTATTTTATGTGTTTTCATAGTTATTTGTAGTAATTGAGTTTAAATGAGTGCTTTTGTTTTTGTTACTATGTCATTATAATTTTGCCGTTTACTGTCAATTTTTGTACATTTCTTGGCTTTTTTTTTTTTAAATACTTTTTTCATCTCTTAAGGTCATTGCATGTCTTTTCTGTTAAATTATTTAGGTATCTTCTGTTGTGATCTGTCTCTCTTTGTCTCTTTACTGTTTTTGTTATATATTGTTCTCTCTTTGCTTTCTGTTTTCAGTCCCTTTTTTGTGACAATTTATAATCTCTTTCTTGCAAGTCTGTAATTTTCTATTCAGATGTTTTATGTGTTTGTTTTCATGTCACTTTGTGTCCTTTTGCGTTTTCCTGAGTCTCTTGGTGGTCAAATTATGTGTTTTGTTAATAATTTTGCATTTATATAAAATCGTTTGCGCCTTTTTTGAGATACACTATATTGTTGCTTTGTGTTCACTTTGCATTGCTATCATTTGCATTAATATCATTTTGTATGCTTTGTAAGGGATGGTTTAGTTGTAACTATTGTGGAAATCATTTCACATATATTTAGCTAACACTTATGGTATATTTTTCTTCTTTTTAAGGCTTTAGTCTCCTCGTGTCTGTATAATCTCTTCGTCCCAAAATGGAAACGGAAGTCACTGCTTTGTCGACCTCATCGGCCGTTGTTTCGCCCTCGGCCGCTCAGGGTTCGACCACTCAGTCCAACAGCCTGTCTACAAAACAGCGTGACGGCAGCAGAAAGTCGACCTCCACCACCCCCGCCTTCCTCTCTAACCTGGGCCGTGCCACTCTCCGGGGCATCCGCAAGTGTCCTCAGTGCGGCGTCTACAACGGCACCCGCGGCCTCAGCTGCAAGAACAAAGCCTGTGGCGTGTCTCTGAGAAATGCCTCGTCGACGGGACGGAGCAGCAAGAAGTGCACAGTGGAGGCGGTGAAGGTGATAATAGACAGCGAGGAGCGGTGGGGGAATGATCCGGAGGGGGGAGGAGGTGGAGGAGGAGGAGAAGGAGGAGGAGAGATGCTGGGTGGTGGCTCAGGTGGAGGCGCCCAGGTGTTTTCAGTGTGCCACAGAGGAAGAGGAGCCACGGCCACCCAGTGGGGCTTCGTGGAGCTCGTGCCCACCGACACGGCGATAGCCACCGGGGACGGAGCCACCCTGCTCACGCGCATCAACCTGGGCCGCTGCTTCTTGTCCTCTTGCCGGCAGAGTCAAAGGTCGCACCAGGGTGATCCCGAGTCCTCCAAGCAGTCATCGGAGAACCTCTGCGTCCACATCAAGCAGGCCATCGAGTGCCGGAGCCGTGCCACCCCGCTGACCTTAAAGAGCTCCGTGCTGGAGGACCTGCAGGCCTCCATCCAAGCCAGGGAGGAGCTGTGGAGGCTGGCCACCGAGTCCCCGGGGCCGCTGGTGCAGCGGGTCTCCAAAGACACCCTGGTGGTGAAGTGCCACACAGACTCGCAGCATCCTCTGGGTCTGCTGCACCTCACAGTTGGTGCTGGGGGTCTTTCAGCGGAGGGCTCAAAGAGCGACAGGAGTGTTTTTCACTGCGCCTGCCAGGTCGGCACAAGGAGAAATAAACCCAACATGGAAGGAGGAGGCGCATCACTTAGCTCACACGCCGGTGCTCCTCTTCCTTCTCCTCCTCCTCCTCCGACCTGCTCGCTCGCATCACAGCTTTGCCTTCACTTCTACGCTTGCGTGTGCGCCTTCGTGAGCGACGAGAAGCTGGCGTCAGAGTTCGCAGCTTTCATCAGCCACATATCCAGTGGTACAGTAAGCCAGTTACTGAAAGCTGTTTTAAAAGTGAAATAATGAGTTTAGATGGTTTTGAATCACATTCAGACATCAGATAGAACATTTCAGGTATTTGCAATTAATATTATTTCTGCTCATGCATTAGTACAAATTTGAATTTATAACTAAATATTGATGCATATGGAAAAAAACTGTCTTGCAGATAACTTTGAATACATATAGAGAAAATATTTAGAGCCTGTACAATGTGTAAACATCAAATCTAATCCTGAGGATGATTCATCGATTGTGTGAACAGTTGGATGAATAAATGTATGAAGACAAATGAGAAACAATGAAATCATACAACATAATTCTGAAAGAGAAATCTATTTGATAAAGAAAGGGAAACTCAAACTGATAAAAAAACAAAACAAAACTATTTTATCTATTTTTATAGAGATAATCTGCTCTTTTTTGCTGTTGAGATTTGTGATATTTGAGAAAAAACACTTAACTAATAAAAAACAAACCAGGTGTTTTAAATAAAAATATACATGCAGTTTATTGTATCATACATTAAATTAATATTAGTTATTATTATGTTATTATTATTTTTATTATTAACAGCAACAAACATACATTTATAAAAAGCCAATAAGATGTAATGTAATGTTAAATTCCAGATAATCCCAAAAATCTAAATATTGAACCGTTTCATGAATGTTATGTTATTATAATGCAGTTTGTTGTCTCCCTGTTGCTCAGCGTCTTTTTTTTTCCTCTCAGGTGTGCAGCAGAACTCCTCCAGTAAAACAATCGTCCCCGGTGAGAAGCCGCTGCAGCAGGTGGAGCCACTCGGCTCTCTTCACAAAGTGAAGAAACTTCGCCTGGAAAACTCCGTCTCTGGTACATTAACCGTCGGTCTGAAACTTCCACTGTCCTCTCTCCTACTGACCTGATGCTCTTTAACCTCTTCCTCCTCCTCCTGCTCCTCCTGCTCCTCCTCCTCCTCTGTGTCTGTTAAAGAGACTTACATCCCCCGAGACATCTGTCTGCAATTTTATTCCTCTGTCTAATCCTACCGCAGTACCAGTTTCTGATCCACTTTTCAAAAAGAGAGCACAGTGGCTCCGAAGCATATTTTGATTCATGGCTGAAGGAATGTTTAATTACATCAGATTGAAAGTCTTAGATTATCCAGGTTTGCTCTCCTTATCTTAATCTTGTGGGTTTTTTTTTTTTTTGTCAGGGAGCGCTCAGGTTGTGGACGAGCGAGCTGTGACGATGAGTTTCAACCAGTGGCTGGCCGGCGTCACTGAGAGGATCCACCAGACCATGCACTACCAGTTCGACGGTAAACGGAGCTCTAGCTTCAGGCTTGGAACGTCACGGAAAAGACACGGTCGCCTCTATTTCTAAGTCTGGATCTGGTAAACTTTGAGGAAAACCTGATTAGCTTGCCTCAAGGATAAAACTGGAGTATGAGCATGTGAAAGGTCAGATGAATAAGAATGTCCCAACCAGTTTAACACCTTAAAAACAAATGATGCAACATAATAAAGGCTTTTATAGTTGTTGTGTGAGAGATAAGACTTTTACTTTGGTCAAAATTTAATGAAACTCAGGAAATTCAGGAAAAAAAGAACAGAAAAAACTTGGATAGACTTTTAAAAATAGTGTGTAATGAAGTATAATACAATGATGAAAAAAGAAATCTAGAGAAAAGAAACTTGAAAAGAAAACAGTCAAATGAAGCATAAAACAAATCTGAATACAAAAGGAACAAGATGAACTGGTTTAATCATATTTTCAAATGAAAGGAGGGTTTTAAAAGTGCACTTTAATAAATGATTTAAATGAGGAACTTGAAACTAACTGAAGTCTTTTCAGGAAACTCGTTCATAAGTTGAGTCAATAATTTTTCAGTTTCTTGTTAAAACTTGTGTAGTTCTTTCATTTGGCCACATGAGGGCAGCTCTAACAAATTATTCATTTTTTAAAGATTCTCCAGCAGTGAAAATCTGTTAAATTTCATTAAATCGTTTAATCAACATCAACAGACCCACGGAGCTTTTTTTTATTTATTTTTTTTATTGCTCTATTAAATATAGAATGGGACTGAATAAGTATTTTAATACATATAATAACCTTTTGAATATAAATAATGTCTTAAAATATGTCAAAATTAAAGGAAAAAAAATGAAATAGTGTATCTTCCTGTGATGTTTTGTTAAAGTTATTTTTGATGATAAGTACTGAAGTGAAGGATCGGGATACTCCTGCTGATTTACAGGTGTTTATATCCTCATCTGATTTCTTGTTGCTCATGGTAAACGATTAAAAATCTCCTGTCCTCTTCAGGTAAACCTCAGCCTCTGGTCTACCACATCCCCCTGGACTTCTTCAATGCGCTGCAGCAGCGTCTTTCTCTCGGATCGAAGAAGAGGAGACTCCCAAACTTCACAACAGGTGAGATTTTAATAACAAATACGGCTCTGTATTTTAATCAGATATAGCTACGACAAGTTCCTCCAAAACTTCTCCGAATGACACCGCGGACATAAACACAGTCTGGAGATAGAACTTTTTTCATTCAAAAACCATCTTTTTTTTTAATGTTTTCCTTCATAGAAAGAAGTGCGCTTAGTTTATTTCAGCAGTATTTGTTCGTCGGTTGGCAGTTGTTTCCAAAAACACATACAATCAGACGGTTTTAATGTTGTTTTCACTAAACAAATTAACATTCATAAAAGAAATTTTGGCTAATAAATTATCACGTTTTAATAAATCAAATAATTTGAAAATTATAAATTATCTTCGTCAATGATAATAAACAGTTTAATGTAAAAAAAAGATAAAGAAAATGAAAATACTATATTGCAATTTTAATCAAAAATAATACAAACGAGCAAAAAAGATTATACTATACATTTATGCTAATGTTTGTTTTCGCACTTTTTAAATTCATCAACGAGTGAAGTGATGATGATTTTGTGTGCGTGTGTGTGCGTGTCCAGCATTTGTGAGAAACGACGGCCTCCCTCTGGGCTCTTTTTCTAAATACACCTGGCACATCACCAGCATCCTGCAGGTCAAACGCATCTTCGACACGCCGGAGGTAAAAATCTCTTCGTCACAAAACTTCACTGCAGCGTTTAAGCGGATAATAACAAATAAAACTGAGCTGAGTGTGTGGACAAACCTGAAACTTTAAGTTTTCCTACCTCTCGTTTTGCTTCTTAACCAGTTGCCACTGGAAGTCACTCAGAGTTTTGTGAAAAACGCAGACGGATCGTTCTCTCACTTCCGCTGCCCCGAGCCGCCGCCCGAGCCGGATTTACCCGAGGGATTCAGGACGGATCGACCGCAGGCGATACGACCGATGGAGCTCCGCACCTTCCTCAAAGTTGGTGAGTGATTGTTTTAATCTGTGCTGCAGCCGCAATAAACACCAGGGAGTTTGAAAGTAGCTTTTTGCGACGAGAAACCTCCAAGTGCATTTTTGCAGTAACAGTCACTCAACTTCCTGTCACTCTTCAGTAGTTTGATTTCATCATAGTTTTCAGGAAACTCGATTGTTGGTTCCGTCAGGTCCGGGCTCAGCAGAGCAGAAAGAGGCCAGTCCATTCGTGATCGAGTGGATCCCCGACGTCCTCCCCCGCTGTCACATGGGCGAGCTCAGGATCAGCTTCGAGTTCGGCCACCAGCAGAGCGGCCAGCCGGAGAGCTTCGATAAGACGGGCGCGGCGGAGAGAGGAAGTCGAAACAAGTCAGAGTGCAGCCAGCCCAAACTCTCCAAAGTGGCCGACATTCTCCAGGTTGTCATCTAAAAGCATCCGTTTGTTTCACAGCATGCGACCTCCACTTTTATCCTTTTAATTATGCAAACGATTGATACTCAACTGCCACGTGTTATTATCAGTCTTCAGTCAGTAGATGATTAGATATTTATTCTCAATGCTGAAATGAGAGACAAAGTATATTTCTGAAACAAGAGTCTATTTTTGAACAAAAAACAAAAAAACAAAAATGATTTTAGCCTGTAAAATAAAGTCAGATATCCAGAGTATTTCACTAGATCCTTTTGTAGTGTTTGTTTTGCTTTAAAGGAGTCATATTATGTAAAATTCACTTTTTAATGGTTTTCCAATAGTAATAATCATCCCTATACCTGGAATGACGCTCCAGAAGTGATGAAAGTCTGTCATCTCTCTCCCCTGGCTTGTTTCAGCTTTTAACTTTAAATTCAAAGTTTTTGGACCAATGAAACCATGTGAAAGGTTGAAAAACTGGATAACATGACCCCTTTAAGATTTAGGAACATGAAACTCATCAAATGGATGGAATATCTCTTTACTGGCAAAAAATAAACATGTAACTAAAATATGTGTTCATATAGCGTTTGATTCAGAGGTTTTTTTTTTTTTTTTTTTTTTTACTTTCTCCAGCATCTTAATTCATATCGTACATGAAAGTTCATGTGTTCATAGTTCATCCTATAAACTGACTGAGACGATACCAGGGAACCAGACAGGATGAACACAGAGAAACTTTCACACTCATTCACACCTTTGGACAATTTAGTCACCAGTTAAACTCAAACAAGTGTTTTTGGCTCTCAGAGAAAACCTTTGCACGAACCGGGAAAACATGCAAACTACAGATAGAAACGATTCCCAATCCTGAAAATCAAACCAGGGATTTTCCCACTGTGAGGCGAGAATGCTAACCTCGGCATGACTGCAACATGTATTCACATCTGCTTCCGCTTAGAGGAATTTATTTTAAAGATAATGGAGACACATTTAAATGACAAAGCTTTAATTGCAACAAAAATGAAAAAATCAAACATGTAACAACAGCTGTGGACTGTAGTAAATTTATGGGCATTTATGACAACAGTTGTGCTTTTTATTGTCTGTTGATCCCAACAATTATATCGTATAATGCGAAAAGCATTTACAGCCTTTGAGCATAATTTATCACTGAAACATGAGAGAGAGACGAGCTGTTAGGTGGCAAAATGTGGTTTCATTTCAGTTGGAGCGGCTCGTCCTCCCTCCCCTGTGAGACCTCCTGTGTTGTTCAGAACTCTACCAGCAGGTGGAAGCTGAAGCCTGCTGCTTCACCGTCGGAGCATCATTCCCCACTGAGTTTGGAAATTAAATAATACACAAAAAGAAAAAGAAAAAAAAAAAAAAATCAGGTATATAACTGGATTTCATGATTTGGCTCCGTCCGTTCTTTCCTCCCTTCTGGGCACCACAAAGCAGCGATTTACACACTCGCTTGTGTGATACATCGCTGGAAACATCCCACATGCTCAACAACAAAATGTGTCCAAATGCTCATGAATTAATTAAGA
>OMNM01003464.1:0-10007 GCA_900302745.1 Parablennius parvicornis | reverse complement strand
GGTGTTTGAGGTGGAGCTGCAGCTTTGATCTCCTCCTCCGTTTTGACTGAACAGGTGTGGATTCGTGGGTCACACAGCACCGGGACGGCCCCCGTGGGCAGGTAGACAATCTGAGGCTTACAGAGCGGATCCTTGGGGTGACACAGGTAGAACCGCTGAGCGTTCTCCAGAGGGTCTGGTGTCGGAGCCGGGGTGGTGGGTGGCGGCGGGGGAGGCTGCGTGGTGGTAGTTGGTGCTGCGCTGGTAGTTAGTACACCGAGGACATTTTGGTAACTGGAAGCGTCGGGGCCGTAGGTCAGCTCCAGGTGGCGCATCTGCTGATACAGCATCCTGATCCTATCGATCTCATAGAGCTGGAAGCAAAGTTAACATGCAGTGTCACTTGATATTTAAAGTCTGCGCAAATGCATCTGAAACATCAACAAAAGTGATGTAATGTATGTAGAAATGTTACACCCCTCCATTAACTCACCCCTTCAATGTGCCCAATGCTGTTGTAGTAGCGGTAGTAGGACTGAAAATCAGGGCTTCCTCTGTGCCATTTTGGGTCGATGTTTCTTTTCGGTCGGGAATTAGTCAAAAAATCATGTGCTTGAGCCGAATCGATGCTGACTCTATTACCTGTGAAAGAAAATGATTTCATAGCTGTGCAAAATAAAATTTCTTAAAAAAATTTCACCTGAGCAAATAAAATCTAAATGACTCAATACCTTCCAAATTCTTTACTTTCACCAAAGAGGTTGCATCAAACAAGCCTAAAGAAGACAGGCGTTATATTAGACACAGTCATAACAATATAACACTGTACTTTTATTAATTTTAGTATCTGTGTAAACACTGATTAATGGGTTTAATACACTTCAATTAATAAGCACAATGTGATGCATGCACTTAATATTAGATTTTTCTTAAGACAAACCTGGCATTAGTAGCAGGAAGTAAGCTGCCCTCCACAGTGAGCTGTGGCAAATCATTCTTGATTTCTGCAGTAGCAATATTACAAAGAGTAGATTATTTCCATGTTCATTCTGCAATGTGGGATTATTGTTAGTCACAAAAGCAATGAAGCAAAAATCCTGAAAATACAGAGAACACAATAAGTAATTACACATGGAACAAGTTAGTTTCGTAACATACAAATCTCCCGCCAGTAGGTGTTCCTTCTTCTAGGAATATTTATCTGGGAACATGATTGTTTAAAACTTGAGCTGGAAAGAATAAGTCGTGTCCTCACCTGTTGTTGCATCTTCTCTGTCCAGCTCTCATCTGCGTCTCAACATTAAGTGTTCTTAAGTACTGCTGGCAGTACTCAGGCCTTTCCATTGGGCAGTGAGCTGCGTGTCGGTGTGACTCCACCCATCTTCCATCCTAAGCAGAGACGTGGAAAAGCTCATTAGTTCAGTGAGCATGAAGAAGCAGTTAAAAAAAAAAAAAGGGAACTTCAAACAAAATATGACTTCTCATAAAGCCATGAGGTACAAGTCATTTAACAGTGGCGCACCCAGTGGGAGCACAGGCTGTCGAGTATCATGGCTTTTAGTGTTGGGGTTGTAGTATCAAGTAAAACTCACAGTGAAGGTACAATTCATGCTGGAAAAATATACACATATTCTTATATCTATATCTCTATTTTGGGGAAAAATAAATACATTTTCTGCTTGTTTTATGGACAAAATATGCAAAACCCGGTGTTATGTGTCGTGTCACTTTTGACTAATTCTTGACAAAACATGCCTGGCAGGTAAAAATTAACCCTCTGCTTGAAAACAGCTGGATATGTCCTTTTAAGTTTGGTGTTGGCCAGTTGACAGATAGAGGGGAGTCGAGTCAACTACTGATTAAGTCCACAAGAAATATGCAGGAATTATGGGCTATGGGTTTTCCAAGCACCGAGTCAGATAGATAGATAGATAGATAGATAGACAGATAGATAGATAGATAGATAGATAGATAGATAGATAGATAGATAGATAGATAGATAGATTTTATAGATAGTGGATAATGAGACTTAGAGAGTAATGCAACTGGGCCCGAGTTAGACCGTATTATAGATCATACCACACATTTTATTATGGTTGTATATTATAGTGTATTGGCATGATAAACTGTGAAGATATTCATTATCTAATTTATGTTAATACACCTTTTATCTTTTACCCAAATGAATCATAGTGAAATGAAACATCCTGGAAAATATAGTGTATATGCAGCAGTACATATCAGTCACTTCAATAAAGAACAATAAGATAATCAAGACACAATAGTAATTGTGGTCTCTATATATCTATTTGCAATTGTGTTTAGGCATTAAACAAACATATCTAGTAAGATCCAAAACACAAGTCCTGCATGAATACAATGGCAAAACATCCTGCAGTACCACATTTCATATCACTGCTACATGCAGCATTTGAGAAAGTTAAGCTCTTTTGTGTATTTGCAGGATTGCAACTTTCATCTTTCTTTAGTATTTCTTCTCTGTGTTTGTCATTTCAACAGTGAAGCAGATTCTGTCCCTAAAACCAGCAGGTGAGGCTGCGATCAAAGAGTGAAACGAGGAGACAGGGAGTCTACAGGGTCCTGCCAGGTGGCTAATAGAGAACATCATACTGTAATTGCTCCCGTGCGCATGACAAAAATGGAGGGTTAAAGGTGCACGTTACACTTAAATGATATACATTTATTTTTGCCTGAACACTGAGGCAAACAGCTCCACGAAATAAATCAGTCTCTCGTACAGAAGGTATGAGCATGGTGAGAAAAACAAACAGTATAAACCATGTCCTCAGGCATTTGCATTCTCTTAAAAGGGAAGAAAATAATTCACGTGTTCAACTCTCCTTCATTTTAACCATTTCATGAGAAGCAACATGTTCACTTCTTAACAAGCGTGAAAATGTGTGACTGCTTTTTCAATTCTTAACAAGCATGCACATAAAACACAACAAATATAGTTATGATCCACTTCATTAAACTTGCACAATTCTGTGTACAATTTTTGTATATTTTATTCTTTGTTCACAAGTTGTACTAAAGCTTTACCATGAAGTCTGGTGTTGAGCAGTACTGCATTATACTGAGAGATATTCCAAATATTCTTCTGAGAACAATCATTTCCAAGCATCTATTAGCTACTATGCTAATAAGTTGGCTAAAAAAGATCGAAGTCTCTGTGGCAATCTCTGGTCAAATTCAACTCTATTATTAGCTTTGTAAAAGCAGAATTAGTGTCAGAGCCGTTGTGCTGGATCAGGTCTCATTAGTGTACCTAATGGTGTGGAGAGTGAGTGTAGTAGCGTGTACAGCAGCTTTGGTTGTACTTTACCACCACCTCCAGGGTATCAATTATCATAATGTTGCCCCTCTGATCCTCTAGTGAAATTATACCTTGTGTTGAAGCTTTCTGAAGGACACCAAACTCCAGAGTGCTGCTTTCAGCTCCACAGCCTCTATTCCAAATCCTGCGGTTGTGTGATCTTTAAGCAGGAGGACAAATAATCTATTTAGTGAAGAAAATAAAGTTGGCTTTTTCACCAATGATCCATGGAATCCACCTCCACTCTGGTCAGTCAGCTAAAACCTCCAGTATGAACTATTACAAATCTTCTCCTTTGCTTTTTGTGATACCACATCTGGTCAGAGTTTTGTCCCTCATAAGTCCAGACCAACATATATATGGTGTGTTCATGTAGCTCTGGATTCAAAAGGTTCCCAGTGAGAACAATCCCATTTTCGAGGATTAGTGCAAATGAACGCTGACTTCCAGTAGTGGCAAAAAGTCACTAAGCAGCAGAGAGCAGCAACATTACGTTGAGAGAAAGTCTTGCTAAACTAAGTCTTTACACCCCATCTGTCTCTTGACAGCTCTATTCATTCATCAAAAATGAGCCATGAGCTTAGGTTAAGTGCTAAAGGATTCACACCTCTCATTCTTTGTTGTCATATCAACCGCTATTTAAAACATAAACAATGATGAAAGAACAACATGATACCTTACATATAACACAGTTTATGTCCTTTATGACAATCAAAGGAATTGAAATAATTAGAATCTTATTTAATTTACTGTTAGTTTATGAGTATCAACAATACCATTCATTAAACACAGACACAAACACACACACACACACAAACACACACACACACACACACACACACACACACACACACAATCACACACACACACGTGTATGTATGTAAATATTTAAAAATATTTACTCTGTTTTTCTGAATTAATGAAATAATTATCTCATAATTATGACAACAAAATTATTTATATAGTTTTTTTGGTTTTTCTGAAAAAATTAAAAAATCGGTTCAGTTTGTCTGACTCTATGAGATAATGGTTTTCAGGAAAAAGAAAGTGGCTCCGGTATTCTGCATTAATGGGACGGTGGTGCATCTTCTTCCAAACAGAAGCTCTGCTACAGTGTTGTAGGAAACAGGCATGCGCCGACTGTTTAGATGTAAACACCACTCTGATCTATTGGATGTTGCAATGTTTCTCCAGGAACAACTGGGCAGATGTGGAATGGTCCACAGGTATAAGATGATGCGTTTGACATGCATTCAAGCAGGTCGTGCAACTGAGGCGTAGAAATCACCTTCGTAGACTATTTGTGTCAGAATCCAGGCCCAAACTTTCTGTGGCTGAAAACACTTACTGCACTGCTGAACGTACTATGGTACACATTCAAGGCTCCTTCCACTCAGCACTGATTTGGTGATTGAATCTTTTAAAGAAATCTGTTAATAATAATAACTAATAATTCAGGAACATCTAAAGAACTGCTTTGCCCGTCAAACATCACACATTATTTACATGTAACATGCAAATTCTACGTAAATACCTGATATGTTGACCCTTGAATCATGCACTGTTAAAGAGTCTGACAGGTTTGTTTTTTTTTAGCAGCACTGCATACAAGTAAGGAGCTCCTGCCTGGATTAAGTGGCACCACTGTCCCATTAATTCAGAAAAAAATTAGCTAATTTTATATTTAAAAAAAAAAAAATCGTACAAATTCAGAAAAACTGTGACAAATTTTTAAAATGATTTATTTTTCCTCATAATTACCAGATAATTATCTGGTAATTATCTGGTAATTATGAGAAAGAGAACTCAAAGAAATTCAAAGAAAGAGAACTGACTTGTTATTTCATAAATAATTTTATCTCACAATTATGTGATTATCTCATTCATTCATAAAAACTGCTGATTTTTATTTTGTCATGTGAATGCAAGACGCTTCCGTAGACCTTAAATGTTGCGTTTCTTTATTATACTTTTTTTTTCAAATGAACAAACCTTTTGGCCTGGATTTAGCTCCATGCAAGTCACTGTGTATCCATATCAATGCAGCATGGACCCAGCACTGGCAGCAGTTTATTTTCAGTGATACCCGGTTTCTACCTCTAGATGGCAGCACAGCATGACCCGATGCGCCTGACGTCATTTCCTCTGAGGCTCTCTGAGTTTTTGTAGTTCCTGTATTGTTGACCTGTCAGCGTTGTAGTTTAAGCTGTCAGCCCAATATCTGCCTGTCCTTCTGCCAACTGCAGTGTTCGGTCCTCCCACTGTGAGTACCGAGACACCGGGCACGCGGGATTGATCCTTCTTAATGTGAATTCAGTCGCGAGCTTTGCAGCGCCCTGCGAGCTAAAGTTAGCTGACAAGCTAGACAAGTTGTAGCGGCGTTAGCAGTTAGCTGGCGGTTAGCTGCTAGCTGCTGTAGGAGGGCAGGAAGCCGCCCACTTCTGCAGCGACCCGGACAAAAGAGTGCACAGTAAGTCAGCTCAAACTTACAGAAAAAAATACCTAAAGTTAGCCCGGAGTGTAACCCAGCTCTGTGAGCGTTTTGGTTGTGAGTATTTATTTGTGTGTCCATTAAGCTTGTATTTTAGCTGTGTAACGAGTGGAAACTCAGTCAGCTGTTTTTAGTCTCTGCTCCAGCGTCTGTCTGCAGTCCGAGTTTAATGCGCACAAGTCCGATTAACCTCTGACTCATATCGGTCGGTTTCCGCAACGAAACAGCCGAGAAACCCGACGGCGAGAACACTATGTGAAATGTACTTAAGGGTCTCCAATACGAGGTTCGGGAACCGCGATCGGGTCACGACGGGAAGGTCTTTCGAGTATTTCACTCTTTTTTTAAAAAAAAAACAAAAAATATATTTGCATTGTTTCCCAAGTAAACCATCGATGTAATTCCATCCAGGTCAAAAGTGCTGCAAACTCCATTCTCTAAAATGAACATACAGTACAGTAATCTGTTTCAGACTGAATTAAAAAACTACACTTTACTTAATAAAGCCAGTAAAACTAGTGAGGTACACGAAAGGTTAGTGCTTTCTTGCATGTAAAAAAATATTTATAAAATATGTATGCGTGTGTCTTTGGACAACAATTGTCCAACCAATGACCAGACCAAACCCATTTAATTAATGTAGTTTTAAAAAATCAGCAATAAGCAAAGAAAAAAAATTGTTTTTGTCTCAGTTTTGATGATTCACTGTTTACTACATTTGCAAGCATTTTATTCTGTTTGTGAAGCTATACAGTTATCTAACAATGTCACATTGGGATTTGGAAATTTGTAGGGGTGGCTTTTAAGTTTTGGAGAATTTATGATGCAATCATTAAAAATCTAAAGAGCAGATTTTAAATGTATTGTGCATAAACTTGCAGCAGTTCCAGATTTTACTCATTAAAAACATTGAATTAGTTTAGTTGAACTGCATTGTCATATTACATAAGGTTGCAGCATCTGTTACGATCGACTTTGCACTGGCCTTTTGTTGTGTCTTATTATAGTCGCCAGTTTCAGAAGTGATGACATGTGCTGTTCATGTAAATCTTTTCTGTCAGCGTACGCGCACGCGTGTGTGTGTGGCTATGTGCACGTGTGTGTGTTTGGCTACATGCACGTGTGTGTGTGGCTACATGCACGACGTGCAGGGCTCCTGGGGCTCAGTGTTCAGCTGCTCCTGAGAAAAGGAGGCAAGTCGGCCACTTGTTCCAAATGCCCAGCGTTGGATCAGGTAGCTGTCGCCACCAAGAACATGTAGCGCTTTGCCATGTCCTCCTCTCACTTTGCTGAGTCACACGTTCATTAGTCCCATGAGAAGCAGAAATCTGGCTAATGTTACTGTGACCTGCTGAGAACATAACCATGCGACAGACTGTGTCCATATAATGAAGCCTCCCTATACTTGTAGTGGTCTGGTGGCATGTGTGGAATGGGGCAGAGCCTCGATATGTAACACAGGAATCATTGTGATCAGACAGCAGTGCCAGTCTGTTTTGTCAGAGTTGGTAATGCACCATCTTTTTTTTTCTGAAGGTGTTTCATGAAGAAAATGTCTAAATTTTTTACTTCTAATTTTCCAACAGGTTAAACATCTTGCATACCTGTGAAAACCTGTCAAGACAGTTATTTATATACAGTCTTGGATATTCTATTGTGACTCCAATCATACAAATGCAGTTTTTCATTCAGTCTACCAGGTTTGTGCACACCTGTTGTGAAGCGGACTGTTATGCTCATAACAAAGTCATCTGAAGTCAGACAGCATTTGATATAAACAGAACTTTAACTTGTGGTGGCTTGTTGACTCTTGTATTAGTGGATACACCGGTAGAAACGTGATCAAATTCAAACTTTGTTAATATAACATTTCCTTTTTCCCAATGGTTTCTTAGTTATGGATGACTATATATGGTTTGTATTAAGAAGCATAAAATACAATGTATTTATCATCAAAGTCCTTTACATTTGATAAATGTCAACATAAACTTGATGTTGGTAGCCATTTCTTTGTGGTAAAACGACTGTATATATACTATATATTTTTGCTGTGTGTGTGATTGATTTATTTTTGTAATTTTCTCACCTGTGACAGCTTTTAAGTCATGTTGATTCCTCGCCGTTTTGATAGGTGAAAGTTGACTGTACGTACGCCATCTGCCATAACTCCACAGCTGTCTGGGCTCACAGTCCCTCTCTACTTTATATTATAGTTATGTAACGTTCACACCAAGACCGCAGCCACATGGTGCACCGTGACGCCGTCCCGCTTTGCTTCAATCACGCTCCGAGCTGTGTGTTAAGTGTCGTGTTTTTCCTTGACATTGGTTTTTGTCTCCTGACCCAGATGGAGGCCCAGAGCTCCAGCGGTCTGCTTCTGTCCCGAAAGCGAAGACGAGAATGCGCCAAAGCGGAGCCCGAGGAGGGAGAACGACTTGGGAAAGTCCCCAGATGTACTGTGGTGAGTCAGCTGTGAACGTCACATTAGTCCAGCAGGTTCATTTTCTTTTCTTAATTAATATTCTGGAGGAAATGCACCTCTTATCCTATTTGCATTGATATGCTATTTCACACTTTCAAATCTCATCTGAGAACTGCGATGCAAGATGAAATGGTTCAGTAGGTGTAAGAAGTGTTTCCGTGTATGTATGAGGAGATAACGGATGTCTCACTCTTTCGGTTTCAGGGATTGAGGCACCCGGCGCCGTTTGCTGATGAGCTGGTCCCAGCTGATGCCAAACCGTATGAGAGAGTCGGCATGGAGGAGGCCAAGAGGGGCACGCCGCGTGAGTCCCACTGCTTTTACTGCTTTACAGACGTTTGTAAAGAGTTAGTCTGAGACACCATGTTTACTAGATTGCTAGTTAGGTATTAGGGCTGGGCGATATGGCCGAAAAATCAAATGTCTGATAAAAACATCCTGAATAAAAACATTCTGCAGTTTGAAAGGAGAGTGAATTGTTAACATTCACATTAATAGCTTCACCATTTTCAAAAACATTAACAAGGAATTCTCTCAATAAGTCTTAACCTGAATACGCATTGAGGCTGGTGGTTTTAGTTGGAATAAGGTTGTTGTGCTGCTTCTTTAGTAGCAACGGACTTCAGACAAATTTTGCAGCAACACTAACTTGTTGCATGTCTGTCGCCACAAACCAATTCCAGACAACTGACGATACTGTTCCTTTTTTGGGGGAGCACAAATGTCTCGCTCTCGTTAGCGGTAGCCACCTTGTTGCCGTGTGAGAGAGAAACAAGGGGAAGGGGAGAGCTACGGAAGCTGATGGGGGCAACAAGTGCACTTTAAGAAGAGAAAAAAAAACTTGAATTTCTTGTTTTTGTAAATCGTTCGCAACAAAAAAACTTGAATTAATCAACCAAAAACAAATCGGATATACTGCCCAGGCCTGGTACGTATTCAGCTTTCTTTGTTTTAATGACCCATTCACCTTTGAGCTGGTGGTGAGAAACGATGGATCACAATTTAAACCTGTTCTCTTTATATATTTGAGAAAACAAGGAGAATAAACATTTCTTCTCCCGTGTGTCCAGCTGACAGACCGGTGCGGGTTTATGCAGACGGTATCTTCGATGTCTTCCACTCAGGACATGCCAGAGCCCTCATGCAGGCAAAATGCCTCTTCCCAAACACACACCTCATTGTTGGAGGTAGGTGTGTGTGTGTCTATTCATTGTAAAACTGCTGCATATTGTTTAAGAAAAAAAAAAAAAAAGAATTCAATAAATATTTCATCTCCCGTTCACAGTCTGCAGTGACGACCTGACTCACAAATACAAAGGCTTCACAGTGATGAACGAGGACGAGCGATACGACGCCATCAGACACTGTCGCTACGTGGACGAAGTGGTGCGAAACGCCCCGTGGACGTTAACGCCGGAGTTCCTCGCAAAGCATCGCGTGAGTGAATGACCACTACGAAATGGCCAAGTTAAAGGTCATAACAGCCCTTTGTTCTTCTCAGAAGTAGTATGTGTCGCCTTCTTTCGGTTGTTTGTCGATCTACACCTTGTGCTCTGAACGATCTTTACAGATTGACTTTGTGGCCCATGACGACATCCCATACTCCTCAGCCGGCAGCGACGACGTGTACAAGCACATTAAAGAAGCCGGTCAGTGCTCATTTCTAAACAAGTGCTTTTGTTTATAAAACTATATACATGTAAAAGAGCAATTATTGT
>OMNM01003457.1:34644-52903 GCA_900302745.1 Parablennius parvicornis | reverse complement strand
TTTTTCCTCCTACACTTAAAATAGAGCAACGGATGAATGGCTCTTGGCCCTGACACCGATGGCTGAATGGTGATTCATAAATCAGTAAATCTTCGCTCTTATTTACTGGGGAGTGTTGAGGCTCTTTTCTATCTGTCTACTTGTTTATTAAAAGCCAGAGACTGAGAGACGCTGACAGGGGGAGACTAGGTTTGAGATCTAGTGCCAGGCCTCGTGGGAAATGAGATGGAGATGAATGCAAACAGGAGCTGGGAAGCTGTAGTAAAGCCGGCCTGATGGCCATGTATTCCCCTGACTTTGTCTTGTGACTCAGTTCAACTGTGAGAGCAGCAATGGGAGGGGATAAAAGAAGAGCTCTAACCTGCAATAAGCTATGATTATCAGCGTTGTTAAGCATGAAATGCACACTGATGTAACCATTATGTGAAGCCGCCTGCACCCTGCTTCCTGCGCATGAGAGCTTGGCTGCTGTACGCCATCCTCATGGTTCAAATATAGCAAACTTTGCACGCTTAATTAAAAACGTCATCGCCAAGTCATAGACCGCTGTCATTAAATGAGATATTAAATGACTCAACTCTGGGAAAATTAAACGAGCCATATTATGCTATGATAAATTGCGATCACTCTTTTAATATCTCTCCGAGACTCGTCCGTTTACATTTATTTCTTGATGTACACGTCGTAAGTGTGTTTACTCATTGATGACAGTGGGATCACTCACCTGTGTGGTACTCCTGTTTGAGCAGCTGCAGCTGCTGATGGAGGCCATTCTCCACTGAGGTCATTCTTTTACTGAGTTTGGCTTCACAGCTTTTCAGCTCATCAGTCTGACTGCGGTCGAGCTGGTGCTTCTGAATCTCCACTTGCCCCTCCAGAGCCAGCACACGGTCAAATAATCGAGACTCTGCCTCCGACTGGACATGTGAATAAAGATGAATATTTCAAACAAACAGGCTTCTTCAATCCCTTTGCTGTAAACGTATGTAATCTGTTCTTTATACACAACACACAGTGCCGTGACAACAAGAATTGCTAGATGCTACAGTGTGTGTCTTGTTGTTTGGTGGCTGGATAAAGAACCCTGGTGTAAACCGAGTCCAAAATAATAACTCATCCTTATTACAAACGAAATACAAAAAAAAAAAAAAAAATTGGGGGATTGACAAATGGTGAGCCCAAGCAGGGCAGGAGAGTCTAATAACACAAAAAGGCACAGGCTGGAGTAAACAGACGAGGGATTACAGGCAAACTAAATAAATGAATTTACAGAGGCGCAGCCACAAGGTAAAGCTTATGTACACAAACAGGGAGTGGACAGACAACGATGCACTGCAACCACAATCAGGGGAGTGAGCGCCAGAACCAAAAATATACACAATTAATAAAATAGAAATTAATGGGAGGCGAACAAGAGACAGGTGTTACATGATGAGAGAAGTTGAAGAGAGAGCAAATCAGCTTGAAACATGAAACCAGAGGGAAAACAAATCATGAAATTAGAAAGTAACACGCGGTAAGAACCCTGAAGACCAGGATTGTTACTGTGAAATTCATATTTCAAAACTCATCAGCGTACCATTTTGTCTTGTAGAAGTGAGCGGAGCTGCAGGCTGCTCTGTGCACGAGTCTGCACGTGGGCGTTGAGCTGGTGTTCTGTCCACTTCCTCAGCAGGTCTGTTTGCTCCGAGACTTTCTTTATCTCTCCTGACATCCTGCAAATACACCAGAAATACAAAAAAAAAGGTACACAGCCTTACTTTTAAAATAGATTCTAAAAACACTTAATTATGAATGTTTGCGGAAATTATTAGAATCTTTGCCAAATGTTTAAAAAAACAAGAAAGCAGCCTCCTCTTTTAGCTTAACTTTTCTGTCTTCCAGTAAAGCCAAGGCTTTATCGGATTATAACTTTGAAAGCTCTCTCTGGACAAATCTTCTGTCCTTTTACATTTCCCTATGCAACTTTAGGGCCACAACCAATTCTTTTGCAATAAAGTCCTCGCTAAAGACCAAGAGTGACCTTTCATTTTTTGTTCATGCCTAAATACAGTCTCTGTCTGCTCTCGAATCAGTCTTTGAACTCATTTTTTTACAGTTGAACCTTTCAGTTTGTGACTCATGCCATCGTAACAACTACACCTCCCATAATATTAATTGGCCTTTATAAATGTCCTTGTATTGGAAGCATGGAAGTATTATGATTATTAATTAATAATTATTATTAATTAATAATGATCATTATACCTCTTAGGTTGCACATTGGATTAACACTTTGAGCCAAGTGTTATTGTAAAGTCATTTCAACACAATAAAATGGACAATGGAGAATAAATAAATGAATACATCTGACAAAAAGTAAAATCAACATAATTGAATCTGGAAAATCAACAATAAAAAAATTCAAGTAGTATCTTTAAGCAAATCTAGTATTAAAGTCAAACATATTTGTTCAAAATGCAAGACACATTTATTTATTCATCTATCTATCTATCTATCTATCTATCTATCTATCTATCTGTCTATCTATCTATCTATCTATCTATCTATCTATCTATCTATCTATCTATCTATCTATCTATCTACTTATTTATGAAAATTAATAATTTAACTAATGTGACCCAAATTCATCCACACAGCAAAAAACCATCTTGTTATCTTTACTGTGTTTCTCTTAAGATTTCAAAACACCAAATCTTGCTGATCCACATAAATAATAGTAAAAATGTTTTGTTTTTTTTTATCATTGCATTTATCATATCATTTTTATGTATTGCCACGTTTGCCTTTGTTTCCTGTTTGTACAATCTTCCTCCCCACTATATATTTCTCCTGTCCTTTTTTGAATTTCTTGCTGTTTTAGTCAGTGTGTTACTCTCACTTATTTCAGCGTTGTACGTCTTTCTGGGCCTGTGTTTGGTTTGCTTCTGTTTTTGTATTTGATTTTTTTTGGGATGCAACCTTTTGGTTTTATTTATTTTTTGTCGCCAGTTTATGTAACAGTCTAGTTTGCTTCAAATCACCTGCCTCAGCCATTTATGCTGCCTCATTTCTTTTTTGAAGAAAAATCTCTGAGAAACAAAATATTTATTACAGATTATAGAAGATTTAATGTAGGTTGGCATCAGGAAAAAGATTTATTTGATCTTATGTCGGCAAAATAGAAGAATATTAATCATTAATCAGTAAGCTGTAAGACACTTAACATTCAAAGCGCCTTAAAAGTCAGACATTAGAGTTATGCTGTCTGGTCATTCGAGGTGGGACTGACTCAACAAGAGTGTGGCTTTTTTTCTGTTTGAGTCGACACTGGCCTCAGCATGACGTCAGGAGTGTGAGAATAGAAAGCTACGTGGCGGAAAACGTCTGCTTGATGTTCTCCGTTCTGCAGCTCTGAACACAAGAGTGGGACACACACACCTGCCTTTGTGCTTTTGTGCCTTTGGAAGGGGCTGCCATTGAGATTGCCGTATGCAGTTCACATCACCCACATAGCCCATTAGGTAAACATTGTTAAAATGCCTCAGATGGAAGCTGAAATCCTATCGGTATGTGTGTGTTTGCCTGCATTATACAGCAGACTACTTTCATGAGTGAATTAACTGGAGATATTGCAGGTCTTTTAGTACACCTCATTTAGTTAATCGATCTGGCTTGCTAATTGCACCAAAGTTGACAAATGTGATGTCAAATATGCACAAGACAATAAAAGCAACTGCTTTCACGGGAGTCAGTGTGCTTCTGTCTAATTTGTAGACTTTATGATGTTTGAAAACCATTACCAAGCATGTTTGATATTTATAAGTGTGGATTTGTGAGCTGCATGTAAAACAAGAAAATGTCACTATGGCCTGGTTAATTCAATTAATCTGAGATAGTCTGCAACTAGACAACAACTTGTGGGCTGTTGACCTTTATGTTGAGTGTTGTGGAAGAAGATTGATGTTCTGCTTTTTAATGCCAAAATATCACCGAGCTGATGGCTGCTTCAACAGACAAGATACAACCACACACCGCCCCAGTCACTGATTTCAAATCAGTCAAACATTTGATTTGTTTTTGTTTGTTTTTTTGTTGTGTTATTAGGAACCCTAATTGATCATCATATGTCAACTTGAGGGGCCCGAGCAGCTGCATCAAAGAAAACCTTACAGGTATAATTTATTAGCTATAAAAAACCTCTGGTTTAAGGCTTCTTGAAAACAGATGCTTCTATTTTGTAAATACATAAAACAGGTTTGGATCAGAAAGTATAAATAAGTGAGCTTCTGACAAGTATGTATGATTGTACAGTAAAACATATATACTTATAGATCCCTCATAAAAGTATCCTTATGTCAATGCTGCTGTTTTGCAATCAACATGCTTGCAGAAACTCAACTTATTAAGGCATCATCTAGTTCCATACTGTTGTGTAAAGCATTATTAAACATATTCATCATCCGCGTGACTTGCATCTCCACAAGATAAAACAATGCAATATGGCATATCGCTGCCGGACTACATAATTAATATACCAAAATTGATAATAAAATTGGAGAATCATACATTAGTATTTTCAGTCACTGGAAGCAAATCCAATAAGGAGAAGCTAAGATAGGTTGAGGACTATAGAAAATATTCAATAAGAACATTTAGGAGTTACAAGTCACTTGTTTAATTGAGGAGAAAAGTTTTAAAAGAAACAAGGAGCCTCACAGACACTGATGGATTTCTGAACCAACCAAGAAACCATAAATGATGATTATAATTCAAACAGAAGTCATCCGAATGTTACTGAAAAGTTTATCACAGTTAATCACTGGTAGCAATTAGCTGTAGAAATTGACAGACTGACAACTGTAATTGTCAGTAATTAAGTATTAACTTGTCAAATGCTACAAGTTATTAACTGTAAATGTCACGCTAAGTCTCTTGCAGTGTCCGCCTGCACTGGAGGAAATAGTCCACATGTATTTATGTTGTTCTTCTCTAATCACTGATCTTACCTGCCTTCCAGTAGTGTCAGTTGTCTCTGAAGGTCTGACATGGAGCTCTTTGTGCTCTGGGAATACTTTTCCAGTAAGGCCTCCAGATTCCCAACACCTCGTTGAATCTTGTGAGAAGAAGACGCAAAGACACACGATGTCACTTGACTTTCGAGCATCCTGCGCTGCCAGCTTCATCGTCTGACCTTTACCCTCTCTGGTTTCTGCTGAGCTGAGCTGATTGTGGCGTACTGCATCACTGTTGTGGCCAGTAAGGAGCGAGGAAACAGTGGTGACCCACTTTCTCTGCATTTTCAATTATTTTTATGGCACACGCTTGACCATTGGTCCACAGCTAATGTGCTGCCATCAGTGTGATTTACCACTCTGTGCTACCAATAGAGCTGAGTGCTGGCTGAACCACCGTGACTGTGCACGTGTGCTCACAGCAGTTGTGTTTTCTTTTTAGATTTAGTAAGGAGATAGAGAGTGTTTTAACATGTGCCAGCGTATCCTAATCCAGAGTTTTGATATTTAATCTTGAAAAGATTGCACTTCAAGTGCAGTAAAAGCTTTTTATAAAGACGTTGACATCCTCGTTTGAATTAATTTCACATACCATTGCGTTCGATAATACAGCTAAGCCTGGGTTTACTTGATAAGGCTTGCCTTTCTCAGCAGCAGTGAGTGCTAAATCACCTCCATCCTCCTAGAAACAGCAGGATGCATGCACTGCATACTGTGTGTTATCACAGCATGCAGCACTTGAATGCAAGTGATCATTTTGCTTGGTTCAGTCTTTATCTTACTTATTTCAGTGAAACACCTCATAATTCAGAAAATATGTACGATAAGAGGCACTCAGTATTGAAGTGGTTAGCAGTCTCGCCTCATAGCAAAGATTACCTTAAATGTTTTAGTTTAGCAGCGGTCGTACTTTGAGGTGATCTGTTAGATACATTCAGTATACAGTGGGGGGAATCTTGGGGTTTGAGAGTGGTTTGGACAATGTTGACTCATGTTTCTTGGTGTGTTAAATTGTGATTCCCTCTAACTCTCCTCTCGTCTCAGGTGATTGTCTGACCTCATGTCCTCCTTTAATTCTTGTGAAGTGTGAGTCACTATTCTTCTCTCTCCCTGGTGTCTTAATGTTTGGTCTTCAGTCTTGTCTGTGCCAGTCCATCTCTCGTCAGTGACTTGTTCCAGTGTTTGCTCTTGTCTGTTTCAGTTTAGTCTGATTTTAATGACTTTGCCATGACTCCTCCAGACAAACTGCTCAACTTATATCTGCGTTGAAGTCGTGCACTTAGGCTGGACTCTAGTTCGGTTTGTAGAGCGGTTGCCTCCCAATTCACATCTCTGCCTGTCAAAGTGTTCTTGAGACATGTGCACACTGATAACAAAATTGCTCTCAGTGATTAGATTAGACACCTTGCATGGCGGTCTGCCTCCACTGGTACGTGAATGGGTGAATGTGAGTAACAATATAAAGCACTTTGGGACTGCTGAAGAAGTTTAAAGTGCTATAAGTGAACTCCATTATAGTATTCACTTGAATTTGACAAAGCAAGTAAACCACACTTTAATGAAAATTTAAACCCCTCCAGCATCCCCCATCAAGAAATACCTACTTAAATTTGCAACATGATACGTAATATATTTTTAAAAAATCCTACACCCCAGTCCTTCAGTACCAGTGGCAGTCGCTTCATCCAGTACAGAGAGATAGCATGACGAGTGGAGAGTGGACAATAATACCAGACACAATATTCTAAACCACTAAAAGTGTCCTGACCGTGAGCCAAAATGAGGCTGTGCACCAAGGTTAATGTGATTTTGCATATGTGGAGGTTCACTTTCTGAGCAGGTTACTGTGACACAGCTGCCCCTCGGGAAATGGCTATCACACCAAATTATTATCTACAGACATGGACACTTTTAAAAATGACAGTTTAACCATGTTCAATGGATCGGTTCTATTTATTAGATCAGATATACTTTCACAGAACGAGATAGTCTCTTCACACAGTATTGAGAGCGAGGCTAATGTGTCAAATCAACTCTTACTAATATTCAGTGACTAAAGTAACTCCACAACTATTTAGTAGTAACTTTTAACTGTAAGCAAATGATAATGTTCAGTAATTTGGGGGAGGTTCTTACATTCCTCTCAAACTTCAAATCTTTGAAATAGAGATTGCTTCATATTATTTAGTTGCTGTTTTTCCCACAATCAGAATAACCAATTGGTTTGTAAATGTGTATTGTTGTTTTTTTAAATGGTCAGAAGACAAAGCAGCAGCAGAAAAATAATTTAAAGCATCTGTAGTCATGGCAGAAGAAGCTAAAGATATTTTAAAAATATGTTGGCACAAGCTGCCAAAAACCTATATGCAGGTTCTTCTATTTGTTTTAATATAAATAAAATGCGACCATACGTATGTCACAGGAAAGGCCAGAATAAAGAAACAATATAAGAGCAAAGACAAAAAGATTTTCACTTGCTGTTTGCAGTCTTGAATTAATATACAATATGTGAGTATTTCAAACTAAATAAGACATTTGGAGAAATAAGGGAGAGAGTGCAGAGTGGACAGTGGAGATGGAGAGCATCCTGTCTCCTACCTTGACTTCCAGCACTTTCAGGTGTTCTCCTACAGTTGCTCTGAGTCCTTCTACATCCTTCTGCAGTTTAATCACTTGCTGCTCCCCAGAGCTCACGTCAGCTGACAGCTTGGCGATGCTGGCATCACACCTGAAATAATAGGTGGGGGAAATCACAGAGAGCTGGTGAGAGATGGTGTGATGAGAGGGAGAGAATAAAGTTCTGTACAGAAGCCCACACATTTAAATAGGTTCAAAAAAACAGGCAAGCGGATTGCAAAGATGTCATACAGCTGCTGTGATTGGTAGTTGCAGAGTTAATAGACAGAGGAATCATAAGCAGTGAAAATCTTTGTACGAAAAATATATCGGCAAATCATAAGAAAATACTTAATGAGATATCCATTTTTCCTTCTGGAGCATCCTTATTTCAGTTTGTGTGATCAGCATAAACTGTTCTGACCCTTATTATCACCACTGCGGCACAGCTCACTTCTTTTATACGCTTGGTTGAATCTGTCATAAGTGAGCCGGCACAGACTGCACTTAATCAGCTCCATCCGCGTGCACATGTCTACACAAAGTTTGTGATAAAATATAAACCTTCAAAGAAATTACCCAGATGCCAAGAGTGAAATTTGAATTATTTTGCCCTGGATGTCTTAAAGTACTTTCATAAATGGTGAATCTGATCAGCAGAGTTTATCAACGGTCAGTAGCTTTTGGCTGACTTGACAGTGTGTGACTAACATACAAGCGGTCATTAAAGCAGCAATTGAGTGATTAATTTCTGATCCCTTCATTAGACAGTAAATCAGCTGTTTGTTGACTAATAGGCAATGTCCTTTCTCCTCACTAATCTCTGAAGTCCCACAGAGGTCTGCAGTGAGAACATGTTCGTAAAATAACACAGTATAGTTTATCTACCGTCTGATGACAAATGACATTAGCTAAGGGGTATTGATCGGTGGTTGATGGGATTGTTCATAATATTTCAGCTGTGGCAGTAAAACACCACTCCCACTGAGCTTGAGATAAGAAAACCCCTTTCAGCAGTTCAATCTGAAGAATGTGTGATAGGCACAGGCAGCGAGCAATAAGCGGGTGCTGATCAGTATCTAAAGTGTGTCTAAAACTTGAAACTTCACTCTGGTGAGAGCCAACTAATTGCATGTGTGTATCTGTGTGAGCATGCAAAAAGTTGTTCGTCAGGATGCAATTCCATTTAATTAGACGGAGAGAAAACCTTGTAGGACATCAGCAGGATGAGTCAGCTCTAATTATACTTTCATCTGTTCCCTTTTGTGTTTCAGTGTTTCAGTGATCATGTTCAACAGGGCTGTGCAAACCTGGCTACTCTTCCTCTCAGGTCTCCAATGCCAGCCATGTTCTTCTTGTCCAGGTTTTGCACGGCTGCTGTGGTTAAAGATATCACCGAATCCCGCTGGGCGATCTTCTTGTCCAGCACCTACACAACAAAAATTCATGCATTTGGGTTAGTCCTCACAGTAGACACACTTCTGAAAATAATGCTATTCCACTACTACACAAATGAACCCTTTGAAGAAATGTCAATCAAAACTGAACATGAGTACCTTTAGATGCAGTTTGGCTGTGGCTCATTTTGTACAATACAATTGAAAAGTGGTGATTTGATCCCTTCATTTCACCCAGTGCGTGTGTTGAAGTTTCCTTGAGACGAAACTGAATCTCAAGTTTTTTCAAACAGTGTGAGCAACTTCCATGGAAGCCGTCACCACGGGAATGAATACAGTATATGCGTGAGTGAGTGGGTGAGGTTGATTTTACGATTCAGAAAACTTGTGTTATTAGCTATTTCTATTACCCAAATTAAATCTAAAATATATGGCAGAATGGTTGTACTGGATTGTATTAGATAATCCATAACACATGTTCTGCAAATGGTCTGAAAATCACTCGATGAAGATTTATGCATTTTTTTTTTTTTTTTAATCAAAGTATTGTGTGTCCCCTATGGAAGTAAAAACAAAAAAGAGCTTTAATAAGTTCAGGTTTCTTGTTTACAAGTAGCCAAAAGTGACATTTAATACATGTTAGATGACTTAATACTTTTTTAAAATGCTGCAAAATGTCTTCAACAAAGTAATACGACATTTAATGTTTTTGATAAAAATATATGAATAGTTCATTAAGACCTGACAGAAAGCATCTGAATGATCAATTACTCTGAACATTTTGATTTCATTTAGGAAGAAATGTACAGTAAGTACTGTATCAATGGTCACTACATTGCAGTGATCCCCTTTTTTTTTCATTACACCTCCAATGATAACTAGTACTCCCCAAAACAGTTGATGGACCCCATGTTACTTGCAAACCACTGCTCTAAAGACCAGGTCACTAATGTGTGCAATGAATAACCTGACATCAAAGAAAGTGCCCTCTGGCTGATCATGATATGATGAGCATCTGCATTGACTGTGTGCTGTTTCATCTGATTTAACTGAGTTTTCCTTTCACAATTTCACTCACTACTTCATGTGCATAATTGGCTTGAATTTATTCAAGTCATATTTTAGATAATGATGACAATCATCTAATTATCTGAATGGTCCATTTAGTATGCAGCAGCAGTCAAGCTGTTTATTTCATTTTATTGCCCAGCTTCTGTATGGCCTTGTTAAACTACGGTTCAATGTTCTGCTTAGTCAGAGATGGCTCTGAAACACCTCACACTGGCGTCATGAGTCACATTTCAATGTGTTTTTCAGCAATTTTTCTGACTGCGAATTGATAGAAATGAAGCCTTGAACTTTCCACCATTTATTCAGTTTAACCACAAACTGTGTTCTCCATAAGTTTTTTTTTTTCCGCAGATAGAGAAAACGTTCAGGAGCCATTCTCCAAGTGATGAGGAGTCAAGCAGGCTTAATTCAGACTCTGCACCATTCTATCAAGTGTAATCACATCAACTGGGTGTTTGAAGGCATGACTCGGCCGTTGTGGGTGTGCTGCACGCAAAGTGAGACAAAGAGCAAAGAAAAGAGCAGTGTGGGTAAGACAATGAGACAATCAAAGCAGATGGACAACACCCACATTATAAAATACACCACAAGGATAAAACAAAAAACATGAGGATTCTTGTATACCTGTATGTCGTTGCTGAGCTGTTTTACGATGCGTGTGATGATGAGTATGTGGTTCTCCAGCAGCTTGCGGGAAAATGCCTCAACTTGTACGGAGTCATGCTTGGACTGCAGACCTGCTGCCACTTCTTCTCTAACCCTGAAAGCCTGCTCCAGCAGCACAGCCAGGGTCACGTCCTGACTGCACAAGTGCTCCAAGTCATCAGGCCTTAAGTGGGGGGTAAACAGCAGACTGTGCTTTGAATTGTGATTGTTCATAACTCCTTATTAGTAGCTTTGATAACCAAGCAAACCAAACTATGTTGCAAGGCATGCTCTCATTCTTTTTCTTTTTCAAAATGCAGGCACAAAAACACATTCAAGGATAAATAAATCATCACTATAAAAATATCTGAGCATGATAATTCATTAGGATATTCACATTGAAATAGAAAAATATGGCTTGCATAATTTTTTTGCATTTCAGTCATGTTTTGATGTCCCTATGCATTCTGTCACCCAGTGTAATGATGCCTTGGATGAGGGATTAATGGTATAATTTCGATTCACAGTAAGGTTTACAACCTTATTTCCATTAGCAAGAGAATGAAGAACATACCTCTCTCAAACTGAATTTGAAAGTGAGGAAGAAGCAAACTATTATTTCACCAAAAAGTTGAGAAAACTACAATGACATACTGTCAAAATTTTCACTCATCAGAAGATGTAAAAAATTAAAAAAAATAAGAAAACTCACCTGGTACCTTTGTGGTAGAGTTGTGACTTTGACTCTTGTGTCATTGTTTTTGTCTGCAAGGAAAAAAAATTACAATTGTCAATGTTTTTATTTCTTTGTGCATAATATTAACCAAACTTTAATTAATTTGGTTAAAAACAGCGTCTTGAAGAGCATCATAACAACAATCTAAATAGAATTTATTGTCATAACAGCGCCATATCAATCAGTGATATGTGTTATATTTCTTCACATTCCTCAATACTCACAGGTCTTTGCTTCAGCCGGCTCGAGACTTCATGTGTTTGTGTTGTCACTTGGTAACTGTGGTCTCCTTGTGTGGGGTGTGTCTGCCTGCCTGCCTGCCAGCGTGAACAGAAATGTGAGAATTGTACATTGTGACTGCGGTGGGGCAGATTTACTCAGAAAAACCCCCCACAATATTTGCTGACTTTAGAGCGTGAAAGCTTCTGTAACTCCAAGAAATGGAGCTGAGTAACAGATCAGCACAGTCAGCAGCAAGTCTCACAAAAACACATTTGTTAAATGCAATCAAAAGCTTACTGTCTAAATTAATATTTTAGTTTTGTGGCTGACATTCATATAGAAAAACTTAAAAATGTCACGTGTTTGTGTTAGGAGAATTTTCGAGTAAAAACATCAAAGAGACAGAATACACAGGAATCAGACCGAGAGCTTAGCAGGATTTTTCAGGTGATGTCTAACAATGAAGCCGGAGAGCGCTTTCTTGGAGGCTGAATTGTTCCGAGAAAGGTTCAGGTTCTTCCTGCACTCTAGACATTGAATGTTACAAAAAGTAGCACAGAGGTTCCAAAAGTGCTCACACGGGTTCCTTGAAACACAGACTGTAAAACCATCCTTCATGAGACAGAAACAAGATTTCCATAATATCCCCTCTTGTTTTGACTAATAAAGAATGAATAAAAGAAAAGAAAATACTGGGTTCAGCACGAATGCTTTCATTGAAAGAGCAGCAAAATAAGAAAGGAATATAAGAAAACCACCAGCCATTAGAGTTCTGATGGCAAAAATGTAAAATGTTATGTAAAATGTTCACAATTAAAATGATCTAAGGGGCTTGAACCGGCAATATGTCAAATAAATATGAGAAAGTGTTAAAAATGTCTTAACATGAACCAACAATATTTCTAACATCAAGAGATTCAGAATATCTGAAATGAAAAATAAAATGAAAGTGGAACATTCAAACTGTCAAGAATCAAAGCAGTTTGAATGATTGAATGAATCACCTGAAAAGTACGGAGGGCTAAACATGCCAAAACCAAATAAACAAACACACCACCAAATAACCACCTAAATGTTGACGTATGAAATGTCAATCAAATAATCAAATGTCGATGTGTCATCATTTAACCATAATAAAAATTAAACAAATAAATGTGTCATGAATTCATTGAAATACCAGTTTACTCCACATAAAATGCACATATAAGTACTTCACTATTCAAGCAACCGTCTCGTGGTCTGGCGCTGTAGTTCCTCATCAATCTTCCTCATCTGTCAACCTCAGAATGTGATTAAATCTTTCACATCAATGTGTGATACTGTGCTGTGGAAGTGAACTGGTGTGTGCTCTTTATTTGTGTGCACGCATTTTTATGATCTTTATTTACAGATGTGTTTGTGAATGTGTGAATGTACTAGGAGGCGGAATAAGGAAGTGGTCTGTGTCTGTGAGCGCGTTCTTGTTCGCCCTGTGTTTTTGCCATGAGGCTCGTTCACAAGTCTAGTTTGTCAGTTTTAGTCACAATCAAAAACACCATTGTTCTGTAAAATGTCCCAAATTAACTGTTGCTTCTTTATCTTTTAATCATTTTACAAGAACGTCAAGGCTTGTTAGATTTATTTGCATCTTACTTTACATAATTTCTCATATGAGTTGCCCCCTGTGGAAGACTTACTCCTTGGTTTCCTATTTTTAAGAGAATGTGCACATTACTTGATGGTGCAAGGGATGTTTGAATCCGGCTCAAAGGACCGATTTTGTCAGGAGAATTTCCAAGTAAATGCCTCGGAAGACAGAATACACAGGAATCAGACTGAGGGCTAAGTTTAAGAGAATCTTATTCTTGCAAGAAGAAACAATGTCACAGTACAACCTTTGCCGGGATTGTCCAGGAATTTGTCTAACAATGAAGACGGCGATTGCTTTCTTAAAAGATGAATTGTTCTGAGAATGATCCACGTTCTTCCTGCGCTCTAGATATTGGAGGTTACAAAAAGTGGCCCAAAGGTTTTAAAAGTGCTGACACAGGTCATCCTTGAAACACAGACTGCAACATTGAAATTCTTTATGAGACAACAACATTTCCATAAAAGTTTGTTTGCCACTCCACCTTGTAAATGACGCTTTTCTAGGATAATGCCATTTCAAATAATACTTTCAGTTATTAGTAGTTAAAAATATTGATCCAAAATAGGAACTTTTAGCAATTCTAAATGCAGATGAATGGAAAAAAAAAATATTTACATTTGAAGAGAAATCCTTAGGGTTAACTCCTCTACTGATTGTAAAATTTTGTGACAAAAAAATATTCTTCTAACATTTCCCTATAGCTATGTAGAGTACGGTATGAACTGGATAAGGCTCATCAAATCAAATAATTCCTCACAGGTAATTCAAGACATCCCAGTATATGTATTAGGTGTATATCAACTGACAGTCAGCTTTTCTCTCACAATGAAATTTGAAGAGCTCTCCCGGAATATAAGTGAGCTCATTATATTTCATTTAATGCCAAATCACAGTGTATTGTCTAGTAATACTAATTCACAGTGATATTGATTGAAGATCACATTTCAAAGACTGTAAATGGCTGTGTCTGTGGGGCATACAAAGCGTAGCTATGTGCACACCCTGGATGAGTTTTTTTTTTTTTTTTTTTTTTTTTTTTATCAACAGGATGAGGTTCTTTTAAAGTGAAAGCTTTCTTACTGCCGACTCATCAGTTTTCCACATGAGTCTAATAGAAAAGCCGATGGCAGCTGAAAGGAGCAGTTTGGCTCGCACACTCATAGCTCCATTCACTTTAATGAAATGCCAATTCAACGTCCTGCTGGTTGTAATCAAAAATATTTTATTTTGTGGGCTGCAGTAAGATATCAAGCAAAGACATGCCAAACCACAGCCGAAGCTGTCGTTGGCTGCTCATCCAACGTGTGATTTACGTCTAGACTACGGCAGTTATATGCCATCATCTGTAGAATATCACTATAGCTGTAATTTATCATACACATGGAAGGATAAGGCTATTGTTCTATTACTCTCTTGATTTCAGGGTTATGGAAAACAGCCTCCAACACAAATGTGTCATAAGCACCACGCGGACTTTCATCATCACTCCTACAGGTGATGCCAGGGCTACATTGTCAGTGTTGTTTGTGAATAAAAGGTTGTGACCTTCTGTGTGTATACATACTATATGTGTCTCAGAGTTACATGGAAATACATTCATTGTCACTGCCTAAGGTTAAGAAGGCACATTGAAAATGTGTGTGTGTGTGTGTGTGGGGAGGGGGGGGGTTGGCCAGCATTGCAACAAGGGCCAGAGGGGAAGACGTAATAAGTTATTAGAGCTGCACATTGCTGCAGCACCGCAACTAAAAAGAGAGGCGGCAGCTCTGTGCTCACGCTGCACGTGGGTGATAACATTCACTGAAGCCTGACCTATTTGGTAGAAAAGAACATATCCAGACGTGGCAACAGTGCACAAACATGCAGATGTCAGAAAATAGAACAAGCATTTCAAATCCAGGGTTTTTTTGGCTGCTGCTATAGATCTCACAAGGTCACAGTGCTGACTGAGTGATAACGTACAGTGTCAAACACTGTAAACATACAACATGTCGCACTACAAGGAGAGACACCCTCACATGGGGATCCACAACTGAATCATAAACATCTCCAAGGGGCATTGTGAGGTTGTGTTACACAATCACCAGCATACAGATTATCCAGTCAACTAACATGGGTGGCCAGAGGGAGGCGCGGTGCGCCCTTCGTCCTTCATTTGAATATAACAATTAATGGACAAGTTTGTCAAACCCCCTCCGGTTAGGCACCGTGGATGGAGCAGGGACTCAAAGAAGACCGAGAGAAGCATTTAGCAAACCTGTTAAGGCGTTTTTCTTTTTTCTTTTGCAGAAGTCTCCCTATGTGCTCAAACTTTAGTACTGAGGTGAGATACATTTTCTCTGTTTTTGGATATTTCTTACCTAATACTGGACAGAGTGTCAAAAAACACCACATTGCGAATTGTAGGGTGCTTGACACCCCCCATCATCATCATCATCATCATCATCTTCATCACACAGTGCGTCTCCTTGTTGGCGCTCTGAAGTGATCAGTGGAAGTGCACCGAGCTGCAGCAGCCCAACTGTGACATCCTTTCACTATACACAGTGTGCTCAGGCTGGCTGGCTGCTGCACAGGCACCATGGAGCAAAAATCACCTAAGGATGGCAGCCCAGGCAGGGGACAAGAGTCTCTTTCCTACCAGCGGAGGATGTGGAAGAATTTCCAGGAGAAAACCAAACCGTGGCTCAGTCCGAAACTGGGGTCGGAGCGACGGAGCGGTGCCGGGGGCGCGGAGGGCAGCAAAAAGGAATCGGGCTTGTGGATGTTTAAGAGGAAAAAGAAACAACTGGACCGGGTGTTTTCGTCGTCTCAGCCGAACCTGTTCTGCTCCACGCCGGCGCCTTTTGAAGGGGATACGTGTCTTGGAGGCGACGCTGTCCCCGGGACCAGCACCAACGGACAGTCTTTGCTCCGGCCCCTTGGCACAGCTTCTGGAGCCACGGGGAGCAAACCGGAGCTGACAACACATGGAAGCCCCAAACTACCCGTCTCCCAGCTGATCATGTACCAGCAGAAGAGCTCCTCTCTCGGCTCGGCGTGCTTCGAGAAACTGGTGGTGGACCCGACCGCGGTATTGGGAGAGGAGGAGCAGCTGCGTAAAAACGCAAGTGATTCTGTGAGTAAAGAGTGGTGTAATACGAAACGCATCGAGTAGATTTTCTATAACCAACAAATAAGGCTATTACTACACTTAAGAAAAAAACCCTGGAAGAATCAGTTCGGACTGTGTCCAGGAAATTAAATGAAGGAGACAAGTTTGATGATGGTGATGCTGCGACGTCCTCACTGCTCGCATCATGTGATGCGCTCTTTGATTTCCCGGTCCACTGATTTCTTTACTCTTTCCTGTATATTGCATGACTGTGCACAAAAGATGACTCCAGAATAACCTATTTTATGACTGACATCAACACACACACGCTGCACAACACAAACACATATTCATTATAAAATGCCTATTGCATATGCTTATTTTAATTTAAGAGTCTCTGGGAAGATCTATACACAGCCTGTATCCTTTGATATCAACAGCCTCCTTTTTTCCTGATGAGATCCTTTTCTTTCACTACAGGGACTGTCTTCTTGCTTCACAGTCCATCTGTCACTTTGTCCTTGCCTGCAGACACAGACAGGAGCTACCACAGGCATGTGCATTCTCAAGGGCTCATCATGTCCTTTATTCTCTTGAAAAATGGCCCGTTTGCAAATAGTCATGACAGAGCCCAACAGCAGTGGTGGAGATTGATACCAGGTATATTCCCACATCACTAAACATGCTGAGTCATGGTACCCTGGGAGAAACAATATCAAAGGGATGTGTCAGCTAGCATGGGAGCTGCAGTTGTGCAGGCTGCATTCAGAAAAATGACATCAGATTAAAAAAATAAACCATAACCAAACATATCAAAACAACTTGATATTACAAAGACAAATCACTTAAAAGGCATTGTGTGAAAAGAGTAATGATTCAATAACATTATTTAATTAAGTATCTGAATCCACACTTCTTTCATTTATGTCTAGTTCATTAGATAAAATGGATAATTGATAAAAAAAAAAACAAACAAAACCTGATGATATTCAATCATAGGAGTATATTACTGAAGAACTGTGAAAGCACCTGAGTGCATTCTTGTTCCTCACAACTATTGAACTGCATCTGAACATCATCCAGATCGCTGTCAAAAACTAATTTAGCATTGAGTATGAGCGCTCTTCTCCTGACTCAAGCTGGCAGAAGATATCCTATCCATTAAAACTCTTTAGGAAAAGTGCAGTGTGCTCGGAGGAATAGGTAGAAGGGAGCAGATATTAGTGACCTCACGGAAATAGATCTTGCAACTTCACCACAGCACTTCACAGTTACATAACAGGAAAATATCTTGCTTTTGTGAGATAAAGTTTGCGTATACAAGCATTGTTTTGTTGCCATGATTTTTTTTCCCAGTGGAATGAAATGGAACTGTGATAAACGCCATAATAGCATCATATACTTGGGATACAGCTCATATTCTTTGTTTCATTGACTGCATACAAATACAACAGGTGTAAACAGCACTATCTTAATGTATTATTTAATGACATTAGGAGAAGAAGGAATGAGAAAAGAGTGCATTAAATGATGGTCGATGAAAGGAAACAAGGCAATTGGAGACACATCAGAAAGGGTTACAAGTAATAAGAGATGGGGAGATGGGATGAGGTCATATGAGATGAGATGAAGGTGAAGTGTGGAAAGGCAGGATTAAAATGAGGGAAGAAGAAATATGAAAGGAGAATACACAGATGAGAAAAGATTAGCGGAAAGTATAGTAAAAAAAAAAGTGAGTGGAGCAATTCAGAATGAGCAAATTCAAACATTAAATGTTTCTTGATTTCACATTTGCATTTAGCTGCTTTAAACATTTTCTAATTCAACATGAAATAAAAGTTGTGTCCCATTTAT
>OMNM01003457.1:11325-34233 GCA_900302745.1 Parablennius parvicornis | reverse complement strand
ATGTGTGTGTGTGTGTGTGAGAGATAGATAGAGAGAGAGAGAGAGAGAGAGAGAGAGAGAGAGAGAGAGAGAGAGAGAGCTATGAAGAAATATGACAGGTTAAAGAATCAGTTGAAATAGAAAATGATTACAGTCATATTCCTGATATTACTTTCAGGTCACCTTTGCACTTTCTATATTTCACATGTCTCAATAAATTATCATCCTGGAGGAATGAGCCAATTTCATATTATATCCCCCTTTTTTAATATTTTTTTTTTTCTCTAAATAGAGGTAGTTGCACTCTATTTATTTATGTTGGGTAGCTGCAACAGTATAAAACTGACTTCTTATTCTCCTTTTCCATTTTCTGTCTAACAGGTTTTGCTATGTAATTTTGGTGAAATCAAATCTGTCTTACAAATATGTTTAAAATTAAAAAGTTTAAGCTGAAGAAGGTGAAGAACACCTAATCTACAATTTTCGCTACTTTTCCCACTATTGTTGGCTCACCTTTTTTTTTTTTTAAGTAGAGATCACGGGTATCTTGTGCAGGCATGAATAGTTCCTTGTTGAAATAATCCATAAATGGCTGCCACACATTATAAAATTTCTTAGTACAGCCTTACAAGAAGTATTCTCTGCTCCATTGAGAGGCCCTTCGATCTGTTTGACCTCTCCAGAATTAGTAAAAGTTCAAATGTAATTGACACAAAGTAATTCAATATTACTTCAAGCTCTCTCAGTCTCAGGCAGATTAACATTTCTGTCATTATGTGACTAACCTACTAAGTCTAATATCAATTACATTGTAGTAATACTGACTGGGACATATTTGTTATTGGAGAGATGTGATTCCATCCATCCTTTCATCTATTCATCTATTCATCCATCCATCCATCCATCCATACTTTCATCATCCGTCTACCCGTCCATTCATCATCCATCCATCCATCCATCCATCCTAGATCCAAACTGACTATGTGTGAAGGCAGTTAGCATCCTCGGTGGGTCACCAGTCCATCACAGGGCAAACACAGAGAGACACACAATGACATAAACTCACAATAACACCTTTCGGCATTTCAGAGTCACCAGTTCACTTGATGTGCATGTTTCAAGAATGTGAGAGGAAACCTATATGCAGACACCACACAGAATGTCCCTCAAGCCTGGACTTGAACAGTTGCCAGTCCATCACAGGGCAAATGCAGGGTGACAGGAAAAACACATTTACACCTATGGGCAATTTAGAGTGACCAATTAACCTTACATGAATGTTTTTGGACTTGAGGAGGAAACCTACGCACACATGGGGATAACATACAAACGCCACACAGTAAGGTCCAGCTGATGCTTGAACCCATGACATTCTTACTGTGAGGCAAGAGTACTAACTACTGTCTTAGACCCAAGCACCCAGTATACTAAAATCATGAATAGAAATAAAAGATTCAAAAGAATTTTTTTGAATGCATAGGGATGGATAAATAATGCTTAATAAAGTGTTATGAAGTAAGTCTTCAACGTCTTTGCTTACAAATAATAATGCTTTTGACAGCCAGATTTTTTTCATTAAATGTCACAGATACTTTATATGAGGTCTATAATATCAGCTCAGCTTGTGAGATTTATTTTTTATATATTAAAAAAAAAAACATAGTCGGTTATATTTTTATCACATTTAAATTTGAATGATATATACTGTATCAGCGACTGAGTTCAAAGGTGAAAAAAACTCATGTTTAAGTGGCTAGTTGTCAACCAAGTAAAACCGTAAGAGAAAAATTCCATAGAAATCACACTGAAAGCAAGTGAAAAGTTTCAAAACGTATTTTAATTAAATATTGCGGCAAGAGGAAACGAGTCACACACAACCTGCGTCTTAGGCTGTTCACAAGTTGTCTCTAATCTTCTTTAACAGTTCAACTTGTTATAGGAAAAAAAACAAGCTGTGTATAAAGATATGTACCGGTGTGTAAATATCTTCAGTTTTGGTCCCACCCTTTCAGCACCTTTTTCGTAGCAATTTCAGTTTGAGGGCAGAACCTGTGTCAGTTGAAGGGCTGAGCCTTTGAAGATTAAACACCTTCATCTTTTATTAGCTAACACTTTTTTTCTAACTCTAGTGTTGTTAGCTTGTTTCAGTTTTCCCTGCAGTTTGACTGTTTATTTCAGGGCTGTCAAGACTTTTTTTCTTTAGGCCTGGATCAGGCCTGTATCAGTAAATAATAGCATTTAAGTAAATAAAATCTATGTATGTCTTTGTTTTAGTGCGACTTAAGTGTTGATATGTCATCAAGAAGTTCAAATTGAATTTTTTTTTTTTTTTACAACACATGACAAATTTTAATAAAAGAACTACAAATTCAAAAATCTTGTTCCTCTCAGAGGTCACAGTTTGCAGGCGGCTGTGGTTTGGTTGGTACTAGAGAAGTTGTCTTCCAATTGGAAGGTTGCAGGTTTTATTACACATATCAAAGTATCCTTGAGCAAGACACTGAACCCCAAATTGCTCCCAACAGATGGACAATGCGTCTTACATAGCTAACTTTGTGTTTGTACGTGCGTGTGCGTGTGCGTGTTTGTGTGCGTGTGTGTGTGTGTGTATGTGTGTGTGTGTGTGTGTGAATGGGTGGATGTGCTTAACGATGTAAACTGAAAGCCATTCACCATTTCTATTATATATTTTACATTTAAAAGGCATGAAACATGAAACTGGGACTCAAAAAATAGATCAGGCTACTTCGTATTATGAGCAGAATAACTTTGTTAAATTTTAGAAATTTTCTTTAATCTAGACACAGTATCAGCATGTCTGTGGTGGTCAAATAAATATATTGTAGTTATCATAATTTTTAACAGCTGGCAAAATTCATCTCGCGCTTGAGCATCCGAGCCGGAAGTTTTACTCTGATTTCTATTTACATCGGGACATTGTTGACATGGTCAGTGACAGCTTTTCCACTACAGTCTACATAATTACTGGATTTTTTAAAGACAGCTTGGTGTCCTACGAGAGCTAAAGAGAGAGTTGTAGTTTGTCAACGTTTATTATTTCTTTTTAACGCTCGTTGACGAGACTTTCAACCGGAAACTCGCTTGGCGACGGGTTTTTTTTTCTTCTTCCGCACACTGCAACGTCGACTGGATTTTTATCTCAACAAAACCAATCATTTTCCAAATATAGTTAACAAAGGTGAGTCAAATCGTTAAATGAATTTGTTATATGTTTTCTTGTTTAATTACAAACATTTGCGCGTCACACTAAAACATTTATGTTTCTTATTGGACACAATTACAAATCTGGGTATGGTTATCGTGACAGGTGGTAGGAAAGAAACACTACTAAATTTTATTAAAATTAATAAAAGTAAGATACAATTGTCACACTTATACGGAGCCCCTAAAGGGACATCTGAAGAAAACATAAAAATATACCTTCACATGGGCACGTGAAACTATCTGGTGCACACGTGAAACTCTCACATGCGCACGCACAAGTTTAGATCATTGTATATCGGATAGCATTTTACCGTATTAACATGAAATTAGCTAACAGCGGTATCATGAAAGCCTAGATTATCATGAGCTAGCTGGTTTAAAGTACTTTGTGGAATGGCAGGAGTGTGTATTTGTACTGTCACGGAACTGAAGCGACCGACCGCGATGGCGGTCTGCGCTGGTCCGCAACTTCCGCGTTTCACAGTAGGCTCTGGCGTCCCGGCGCCTCCGGCTCACCAGGTGTAGAGCTGCTCCGAGCCCCGGCCGAAACGCCGAAGTTGCATCACCGACATCTTGGCTTTAAGATAGAAAGCAGGTTTCATATTGAAGAATATTATACTTATAACGCCAATGAGCATAATCTTATGCTAATAATTAAATTTCGAAACAGAATTACCAGAATTATTACAGTTTTACCCTGAAATAAGAAACCGATGCATTATATAAAGTAACACGTAACAAAAACACTACTAAAATACCACTCATTGGTAATGGGGACTGAAAGCCAGAAACAACAAATAAATCCTGCGATATCCCTGTGGTGGACTAGTGGTCTACCCTGGTTGTTACTCAACTTCCAGCCAACATTATCCAGTTGAGAATAAAGGAGATATTGAAGATGGATGTGCAGGAGAATGAAATATTTTAATCTATAAATATCACTGTAACTGCATTTTGACTGTCTTGCTTTCAGGTCTCATTCAAGTCTTTCTGTTTAATTTTCTCTGCACTGATCATATGGAGTATAGTAAAATATTCAACACTTGCTCTCCACGAAAGTAGGTTTTTGTGTCACAGAGACTATATACTGATGGCCTTATGCTAAATATATTCAAAGCAAAACACATAGAGAGGATTTTCATTCATAATCTCAGAAGGAAGGTTTTTAAGGAGATAACCAAATACTTTACATATACCTCTTTAAACATTTCTAAATACACATATTGGCTCAACTTCACTTCCTATGAACTTAAGTATTAAATGATTGGACTTGGACTGCACAGTGGGCAGTGGTTAGCACTTGTAAATGCATGCAGTGTGACCTTATATTTCCATGTATTTCCTGTGATGTTTCCGCAATCCTAAAGCATTAGGTTAACTGATTAATCTAAATTGCCCATGAGTGTAAATGTAAGTGTGTATGGTTGTCTTTGTTTGTGTATGCCCTCCTGAATGGAGCAGTGATCTGTCCAGAGTATAGCCTGCCTTTGCCCAGAGTTACGGGAGTGGTTCCTGCAACTTGCAACTGTGAAGAGGATAAAGTAGTATAGAAGATGGATGAATATGTGATAAATTTGTTTGTTGAATCTGCACCAAGGCTTTCAATTGTCCGTTTACCTTCTGTTTCTGTAGGTCTTCACAGGTATTCCACTTTCTCCCATAATCTAAAGGCATGTTTTTTTTTTTTTTTTAGGCAACTTTGGTGCGACTGTTTGCACGAACGATTGTTTCTCACTGAGTTCCCCACAGACTCTGTTCTGCATGAAGCCAAAATAGGAGATTAACTTTTTTTTTTTTAATCTTAAAATGTTTATACAGTTTATTGTGTCATGAATAATATATGTTGGCTAAATTTTATGATCATTCTCCCTCTTGCTGATAAAATGAGCTTCCTTGTATATAAAAGTCCTGATCGGTGATAGGTGATTTCATAGAATGCTCATCTGCTTCATGTTTGATACTTTAGTTTTCTCATTTTAAGTCATTGTCCTCATTTGCTAATGGCTGGACTTTAAATGAGCTATCTTGGGATGTCCTGCAGCACTCAAGTGTGGCCATTTTCCTGGAGGTGTTGTGAGAGTAGTGTGACAAGCATTTGAAAACATCCTGTGGCCTCGTTTTGGAAGTCTCTCGATGGCAGCTTATATTAGGATTCATTACAGCCAGTGGGATCATCGGTTGTAACAGATGCTGGCAAGCGCATGATTGATGCTGACCTCCAGTGTTAAAGGTTTCTGAAGTGAGGAAGAAAAAAAAAAAGGTATTTTTGCAGTGAAGAAAATATGACTGACACCTTATCCAGACACGATGAAGGGTTTTGACTCTGCTCTATGATTAAGTGTCTGCATGAGTTTCTCTGTCAAGGAAAGCTGTGAAGGGCTTCTGGAAGTGGATTTATCTAACATCAAGGACACATCTTAGCCACCAATTGAGAGTTAATTTAAATAAAATACTGGTGAGTGATGTTTCTCACTGTGATCGACAAATGTGGGTGTATTCTATTTGTTAACTGGATTTAACGAATTTGTGAGCTGACAGGTTTAGCTTTCTGCATGTTTAGGAAAAGAGAAAAACAAAGCATCTGCATGTGGTAAACAGTGGTATTAGTGGTGTTAGCACTCCGGGTTGGGCTTTTCTGTGTATAGTTTGCGTATTCACACTGTGGATGTAATGGTGTTTACTCTGGTTTCCTAGCATAGTACAAAAAAACATGCAGTTAAGGCCAATTGGTGACTCTAAAATTGCACTTCGATGTTGTTGTGAGTGTATAAGGCTGTTTGTCTGTCTGTGTCGGTTCGCTGATGGACTTGTTCAGAATGTACCTGCCTTTGCCCAAAGTCAGATGAGATTAACTCCAGGGCCCCGCAGTCGCAAATTGGATGAAGCGGGATAGAAATGGATGGGTGGATGCATAGATTGATTAATCAACTTTTTTTGTGTTTTGTTTTGAGTCATTTTAAGATATTCTGTTTGGTACAAATAGTTTTTTCAACATTGTTCAGCATTGTTTTTCACATTACCATCCATGCATAATATTTTAATCAGGATCCTATTTTGGGAGTTCAACAGACTAAAGTAAAAAAAAAAACACGGTAGCTGGGCAACAACGAAAAACAGAGTCACTATTTTGAAGCAATCTCTATTTAGAAAACTGTGAATCAGCCTTTATATTGAATTTGGCCCACCTGGTTTGAAGTGTTCTTGTGGCAATGCCACAAAGTATTTGTGTCACTTTTGCACACCGACTTTGTCTTTATCCATTTAACAGTAGTCCTCCCTCTGTTCTTCGCAGGTAACCTTATGTGCGACGTCCCTTAGGTCATATCATCCTTGTTCTTATATTGACACCATTTCATTCACAACTGCACCCTGACGAGGACTCCAAAATATATTGACCTGTCAGAAGAACAGCCTGTGTTTGACAAGATGGGGACTGTGCACTCTGATATTGTGGTGCCCTCCAGTGCTGTCCTCTGCAGTCTCTTCCTGCTACACATTCTCAGGCTCATGCACGCATGGCTATTGTGTGTACAAGCATGTACGTCCATACAATCGTTACTCTGAGCTCACAGTGTAATAGCAGTTGTAAGCAACATTAAGCAGGATAATAAAAACTGCTAAATGAGGTGAGACTGCTGCTCTGACTCACTGAATAGTAGTATTCTGCATAAACAAATAAAGGATTGTGTGCGTGAGGTAGAACTCTGAAAATCAACCACCTCCTCCTCTACCTTGATGGATTAAACATAGTGATGAAGCATATACTGTATAACAATGAAGGTCAGATGTGGTGGCAGAAGTGATTGCCAGAGTAATGAGAGAGCAGGTATAGATGGATTAGCCTTTAAAGATATAAATAGAGCCAAGGAATGAGCTTTTTAGCTCCTAATACTAACCTCCCACACTGATTAATTATCACTGAGCCGAGTCACAACCAACACAGTGGCCGTGTGCGCAAGGAAGGCAATCAAATTACAGATGGTATCCCTCAGCAGTCAGCTTCCTGATATGTTAGGTTTGAGGAAGGTTTCAGAGTAATTTAAGTGATAGAAAATATTGAGCTACAGTATGTTCCTCCGCCAAACACACCGTATGTGTCTGTCAGTAATTGTATCTTTCACTAACCTCAGATTTAAACACTTAAAATTTAACAGCCCAGCAACTGACCGTAGACAGCTTTTCTAAGTGGGTTTTGCACAGCAGATAAAAGGCTTAGGCAGACAGAGACAGATAGACAATAATGTAGCACAGGTGGGCTGTGACTGCGCTTTCCGGACAAAAACAAACCAACACACACATGATGACCAAAGGCTGTGGGATATTTTTCCTATTCCTCATGCTAATCAAACATTTGCAACTCAATGTAGGCCCCACATCCTCAGTGGTGAGTAGATATTGAATATTTGCAAATGAGCTTCCCTGTAGCACAGATTAATATGTCCCAGTAGTCAGAGAGTCATAAGTGTTTCTGCAGCCCATTAGAATCATTATGAGCGCTCTGTCATGAGCTGGACCCACTGCACTTTAAGAGAACATGTGTATCGTTGTATTATTGTGATCCTGATGCTAGGCTTTTGAAGTATTGTAAACAAGAATATTGTTTATTTTGGAAAGGGGTTAATGTTCCCCAAACAACTCGGGGGTTTAAATGACCTGATTTGCTTATTAATGCCTCTGCTACCACATCTGCCAAACGTGAAATGCCCTGAAAGGGGTTACTATTGTTTCTTTAAACACTTAAACAGGATTTTTTTTATTGTTTGTGTCTCCAGGCCATGCTGATAAATGGCATCAGGTGCAAAGTAGAGTGTTACGTCGCACATTTTGTACTGTTTTCTGCAATAAACTGGTTAGAATACAGCACACTTTTTAAAGTTGTTATTCTTTAATAAGGTCTACACCAAACCTGGATGATGTTATGTTCGCAGATCAAAATTTTCCATTCTACCCAGAATGAAGTGGAAGTGTAGCAGTTGAACTCAGGGGAAACATCTTTATGTGCCTATTGGGTTTCCTGTGAAGTCTTTGTAATCATCTCAAAAGCCTCTGTATTGATCCAGAGACACAGTGAGGCAGAAAACAAGAGAGTCAGACTGTAAGAGAGGTTCAAATACAAAGGAGGGAATTGTTTTCATTCTACAAAAATAGATGAACTTTTTCACATTGTAACCTATTTACTAAATATGTTATCTGTTTTGTCGCAAACAATACGTATTCTTTTGCTTACAATCTCCCACTTTTTTTCCCTTTTCCCCTTGTAATAGACATGGTGGCCTTTCTACGAGCCCGTGGTTACATTGTGATTAATGGTAGGCCGGTATGGGCTGGTAGGCTGGTAAAATATTCATGAACTCACTACTAATATTGATAGCTTATGTTCTACTTCATTCAATGTTGGGTATTATTTGCTCTTGATGAATGACTTCACAACATTACAGTCAGCCACTACTATAGTGTTTTTCAGAGTTTGGTCTTATTATATTTAAGAAAAACACTTTGCATTAATGACCCACTACATTTACATTTCAAGTACTTCAGCGATGCTCTGAGCAGCTTTTAATAAGTAAAACTGGCTGCAGTGGGAGTTAATTTATCATTATCTGATGCAGGTCATATCACAGAGTCAAAAGGTCTACGTTGTAGAATTTGCTGAAATGTAGAGTAGATAATGTTGCTTCTCTGTATTACTTTCAGATCAGGTCAAAGGGCAGAATAAGAATATAATGAACCACTGGACTTGGTGAACATTCAAGTAATTGTGTTTTGACCGACATGACACCGACAGCTCTGTAAGTGTAGGTCAGACAGTGTTGTAAGGTGATGAAAATAAATACTCAGGTGAGCTCAGCTTGTACTTTTTGGCTCGCCATCCAAACACGGAACAGACAGACAGGCTGCAGATGTGTTTTCCTGGCATTGTGGTGGCACAATGTTTTTACATGATGGCTTGTTTATTTTATTAAATTTGATAAAACATTTTTTTAAGCATCCTGTGGGTGGTATGTTGTTGATGAAACCGACGACATTCTTAATGTATTTGCTTCATGTTTATTCTGCTCTGTGTTCAACCATGACAGGATTAGTTGTATTGTTATTTGTTTTTTTTGTGGTTGTCCATGAGAGGCATGCAGATTTAATAAAATTTCGTAGGGCCCGTTTGAGATTACATTCCGAGAGCATGTGTGATACTAGGGAGGCTGTGGTGTAATGTAGTCTTTGGCACTCTTGCCTCAAATTGAAAATATCCATAGTACAGTTGGTTTTTTGCTGTTGGGCATTTACATGTTCTCCCTGTGCATTTGTGGGTTTTTGCATACTAGGTGAATAGGCTGCTGTTTATTGGCCATATATGTGAATGTGTTAGGTTTCATGTCTTTTTGTATTTGTCCTGTGATTGGTGACTTATTCTTTGTATACCATGCCTTTCACCTTTTGCTTGGGATGCAGGACTATTAAACATGATTTTTTTTGAACATTTTATATATAACTTCTTGGCTTAGAAATCCTGTATATCTCATAAATCCCGTATGACATTTCTTTAAAGTTCAAATTCAACATTTAATATTGTTCCTTTTAATTGATGTTGGGGCTTGTTCTCTTCTGCTATCTATTTTGTGTCTCTTATTTTGTGAAATATTCTCATCTTGCTTATGATTTGTACTTTCTGGAACAGTTTCAGGGTTTTGTGTAAGTCTCTGATATAACAACGTTTTGTTTTGTTTTTGTTTGTATTACCATCATCACGATGTAGAGTTCACTTTCAAATCTGGTAATCTTACTATAATATGTGAAGAAACCTAACTCCACTTGGAATAATTTGCATAAACATCAACGAGACATCTTTGAAGACAGATTAGATTTTTTTTTATTAATTCTATTTTTCTGCATAAATGAATTACTTTTGACATGTTTGGCATTTGCAGTCCAAAATGCCACCTTCCCCTGCATGCTCACATTTATTGGTGCATAAATGTTGTGTCGGGGGGTTTCTCTGTGAAGCTGGCATCCTTTTGCTGTCAACTTCCATTGAAGTCTTTGGCTGCATCATTTTGGCACTTGATTGTTGGTTTAGCACGGCGTCATCCACCTCAGAGGCAAGAACAAGAGCAGCCAGCTGCTAATACTCCAGCTTTTCTGTGTCTGCTGAGGGAAGCAGGGATTAGCTGATGCCTGAGCTGAGAGCATTACAGCATGAAATTCACTAACTCTCATACTTCAGAGTGCAATGAGAAGGTTTGTGTCAGAGTTGGCTGCTCTTTTCCGTTTCAGGTGATGTGGTTTCTGAGTTTTGCTGCTGGATTATAGAAGGGACTTAGTGCCACCTGCTGGTACAAAGCTGATGTGGCTCTCTGGAGAGAATGACATTGACAGCATATCATCAGTGAGGCATTTGTTTAACAGAGGTATATTATCCTGATAAGACATCGAGTCCACCTTCTCCACCTAGCAGTTTCTCTTTCAAATGTTAAGTTTTTATGACATTTAGAGTTTGTAGAGCTTCTTCTGTATCTGGTACTGTCAATGACTCTTGACCACACATTCCATTATTCAATTTAATCTATAAGATAGTATTAAAAGATTGAATATTGAACAATCACGAATGTGTTGTTGAATTGTTCTCATACAAGTATAATTTTCTTGATCAAGTGACACAAACTGTACATTTCTGCAACAGTTGTTTGTATCCGAAAGCTACAAATCAGTGATTTCTTTGTTTTTGGGGTAAAGTTGGTTTAAAACTAGTGAACTGACTGAAGTTTTGAAGAGACTAGAATGCTTATCAGTTGGCAGTGTGATAAGATTCTCTTTCTGAGATAGCTCGTGGTTGATGTGGGCGTCTGGGAACATTTGATATGTTGCTTTGCAACACATTTTTGGCATAAGAACAGTTTTTTTGTGTGATCTGTTGACTCCGACAACTTTAGATTCCTTGATGGACATAGAAAGAACTCAGCGTCCCTGCTATTAATATTAAGTATCTAATGTGTAAATAGGATGAAAAATGATAGATGACTTGAATAGTTTACATACAGTTTTGCACACTCTTTATAAATCTAAAATGTTTACATTTATAAATGATAGTCAGAGAGATCTATTAATCATAATGATTCTTCAAGGTTACTTTGTGAGTAAGCGTAGGAAAACTTGTACAGATTTTGTGATGCATTTGGGACTTCATAACAAACAAGGCATACGTTGAACAAGATAAACAGGTTCTTGTCAGTTTGCTTTTTTTAATTAAATGAATAGTCTGGAGGAGTAATTTATATCAAAGCTGAATGTATTAGTCCTATCCTCAAACTCTTTCATTATCACTGGACTCTTCTGAAAGGTGAAACGTTTGCATTCACAAAGCTTATGTTGTGAATGCAGCTGGTATGTGAAGAAGTTTCAGTGGGGATTCCAGAAATGTGAAGTGTTTCTGCAGTGTTCCTCTTTGAATGCTTTCCAATGTGCTTCTTTTATTAGCTTCATCAAACTCATCTCTTGTCCCACGTTGTTTTGAGGAGGGGTTTCTACCACTCGCTTTGTCAGCTTTTATTGCAGATCAGCTCTCATGTGTTAGCACAAAAAGTGCCATCTTCCTTAACAGAATAAGTACCATTACATCTAGGAACCCTACCTGCTGAGGGAAAAACCTGGTTCTTGTCTTTCTTTAAAGTTTTTCCTTCAGGATGAGTTTGTGAGCTAATTCCGTCAGGGAGAAACAGATTGTTTTAGCTCCATCCATCCGACTTCTATACCGCTTTATCCTGTGCAGGAGCTAATCCAAGCTATGGGCAAGGGTAGAATACACCCTGGAAAGGTTGCCAGTCCATCACAGGCTACAAATCATTTTCATCAGTGTATTACCCATTTAATAGCCACAATCTTCCCACATTTCAGATTATACACGAATGTTTGTAGGTGTTGATAATTTAAGAGCAGAGATTAGTTTTTTCTTCTTCTTTTTTCTGTGCAATTGCACCAACCGATTTTGTGTTAGTGTTTTGTGTAGAGTTGTAACAACTTATCCATAACTGGGTTGGCATGCAGCATTTCTGGACACTGCATACTTGGTTCCCATCCATCTGTCTGCTACATCGCTTTCTCCTGCTTAGGGCCATGGGGTGGTGGATTAAATCCCAGCTATCATTAGACACAAGGCAGGCCACATTGTGGACATGTTGCTAGTCAGTCACAGGAAAACCACCGGAGGGCAGACAATCATATTGCTATGAGAATTTTAGAGTCACTCACTAACTTTAGAATGCTGTTTTTGGATTGTGGTAAGGAGCCAAACCACTTGGAAAATGCACATGCTCAGCACAGGAAGGTCCCCAAGTCCAGACTCAGAACTAGTATTGAGGTATTCAAGCTGTGAGGTGAGAGGGCCTCCTACATTACATGATTCAATATTTAAATATACAATACTTTTCACTTACCTGTTTTAACATAATGTGGTCGTTACTTAAATTTACCTGAACGTTTTGTTATGCATTGTACAGTACATGGCATTTTGGGATTGTTATGGATTCATGTGTAGTTCAATTTGGTAGTTCACATCTTATGATGTTTTAGGGAATAATTTTTTTTTTTAACAGTCGTATTTCGATTAACTTTCTCCCACCGTTCTCCTGAAATTACAGTTGTATCTTCATCTTCAACCGTCACCCTCTTCATCAGTTTTCTATATTTGTATTAGGAATGGAGACATGTAGGGTACGTATGTACTATATAGCATATACATGTGCATATTTTTTAGAAGTAAACTATAATTACTGCTTGAATGGTAAGTAGGCATGTATGTAATTCTTATCAGGTGCCTGTTTGTGACTCTGCTCTTCCTGGCATCTCTCGCTCCAACAGGTGGCTGCTATTTCTAAGCCACGGGCATAGTCACAGGTCACGGTCTATAAAAAGATTTGGAATGCCACCGCCTAACTTTTTGTTTCCTTTCTTTTCATTTCAGTTCATTCTTTTGCTGCCTGTCATTTAAGCTCTTTCTATTTACTCTTCTTTTCTGCCTCAACTAATTTCCAAATCAGAGTCTGTTTGTTTACTTTCCATCGCAAGGCCAAATTGTAGAGATGTTGTGAATCGTTGCTGACTTGTAAAAAAAAAAAAAAAAAAAACTATATTGAGGAGCGTGATGAACTCTGCGTGAGGAACACTGTGTTCAGGCTCATCCAGTCTGGCTGTGAGTGGAAGGCACGGCCATTCACAGAAGTCCTGTCAAATTAGTGTGCTGCATCCTCTCTGGTGACCCTTGGAACTGAGAGCTCAGATAAAGATTCCTCTGGTGCACACCTGCTGTTGACATTTGTTGCGATAGTGGATATGGTGGGAGACGTACATGCATGGTTGAATGTTAATAGGGACACCTGCCGGTTAATCTATATACTCTCTTTGAACCTCGACATCCCGTCTTGTGTACGCTGTATTGCGCAGTGAAAGTCTCTTCACTACTTGTACAACGTTTTTCCTCCATGAGCTTCACAGCATCAGAGGTATGTTTTTTTTTTTTTTTTTTTTTTTTAACACACTTACCAAACTAACTGATTTTTGTTGCAGCAAGGTGAATCTACTGGGAATGCCATCGACTCAGGGGACAATGTCACATTATTCAGTAGTGTGCTGTTATTTGAACATACTATTAAATGTCAGTGGAATTGGTCTTGACTCACGATTTCAATTGGTGAACCTGACATATATACAAAAATAGACAGATATATAACTAACAGATTGAAATTTTGATCTCTTTGATTCAATAGAGAAACGGTTTCAATTCAGACATCTAAGAACTCATGTGATGTTGATCCGCTTAGCTTTAATAACATGACAACACTGACTCACTACAAACAGTGCACACTCCCACTCTGCCCGCTGGTCTTTTCATGTCCTTAGGTGTAAAGCCCTAGCGAAAATAAACACATCAGCATCACTGGATATTTGCCATCAACATTTAATTTAGCACAAATCGAGCCACCTGTTTTTTGGTTTTATTTTTGATGTATTTGTTTTTGTGTTGGAGATTTAAATACTGGTCTGTCTTAACAGACTCGCTGTAAAATGTTATATCCAGCTATTGTACATGAATGCTTCTGGATATTGTCGGTCTTTTGTAGAAATGTAAATCTTTTATTTGGATAGTGGAGACGCACACAAACATGGATATGAAGTGAGAACCACCCAAAATGATCACACATCAATATTTGAATCCATCATCAATATTTGAATCCATGCATGCAGTAGCAGGACAAGTGATTATGTGACTGGAATCGCTGATGATTTACTGTCGATGAAGAGAAAGAGAGAGATTTTCTTTTTCTCTCCATGGACAATAAGTGATGACCAATTAGAAAATGATCACTCAAGCTTCTCTCAGAGAAGCTTAAGTTAGCTTTTTATTATTGCCCAAGAGTGGCATTGAACTGTTTCTGTGAGGAAGCTGCTCGTGTTTACTGTCCAGCAGCCATCTGTTCATTCCTGTCTGTCTGTCCTTTTAACTGCTTCAATAATGAAACCTCTCCTGCTGCTTGGACTTTTTTTTTTTGTAATTGACAATACAGTATTAGCTCAGGCTGATATCCTACTGCTCTGATTGCAAGGTTTTTTTTTTCATGTCATGCTTTCTGGGTTGATTTTCAGGTTGAACAAACCCTATAGATCTAATTGATGTGAATAAATGTTGTTTTGTAGGAGATGAGAAAGAAACATTGTGAAATTATAGAAACCAGAAGCAATAACTTTCCATTATGAAATTAACTAATGCTAAACTACATTTAGACCAAAGAAATCTAAGTGGTTATAATCGAACCTTGTGGTGTTGTGAGTGTTCATGTGGGTGTTGTAATGAAAGACGATGAATCACTGAGTGAAACTTGTGAGGTTTGCTACTACAATCGCTCAGGTCTGGAGTGTGAGCTTCTTTCCAGGTCTGGAGTGTAGGCTGCTATGATGACACACTTTGTGGGGGAGCAGTCTTGGGCTTTTCAAGAAAAAGCCTGTCCTCTCCCAGATCCTTTTAAAATAGCCGTTGTTAGATGTCCTGAATTTGTAGCTATATTTTTATTTGGTTGGTATTTATTTCTGTTATTGTGGATAATGTGTAGGCTTCAGCTGTGTCACATTTTATATCCAAAAGGTTTACTGCCCAAAATCTCCAGATGAGAGGGCGGATAAGGTTTTCTTTTCTTTTTTCTTTTTTTTTTAGCACAGGTGAGCAAGCCAAGACAGTTGAAATAATGTGCACTATTTGCAGAATCTCAAGTGAATATTCTTCACAGTTGGAAGCATAGGCAGCCTGCAGCGCTCCTAGTCAAAAGGAAGCAAACTGTTCTTTTGAATAGAATGTAGGATTGGTCTATTCAAGTAAAAAGATTAATTATAAACATTTGCTTATCTTAATCTAATTATTCTACCTTTTTTGTGCACATTTTTTATAAAATATCTAGCTTATTATCTCACATACTTTGCCCCAAAAATGCATTTATCAAGTAAATAAAGTATGATCATATATGGTATAATTTTTATGTCTATACAGGCACATGTGAAATGTAAGTAAGATTTGATTATTTCCATTTCTGATGATCACAGTCTTTTGTATTTGCAACAGGTGACATGTTGAGCATAAGATATTTTATGAAATCTGCAGCAAGACTTCTCACAAGGTTCAGAATTGGACCAACAAATAGGATGACAAATAAGTGTACTGATTAAAGAAAAGCAGCAGCTGGGCATTTTCAATTCATTGTTATCTCATCAATTTAACAAGCTGTTAATAGAAAACAGAGTTTTTACTATGCAGAGACTTGGGGAAACAATTGGGAATTTGGGAAACAATATCAGTAAATGCTCCTCTATTTGCAGATTTCTTTGAAAATTCAGCAATCTACATTACATGATATCAAGTGTTTCCAAGAATATTTCTAAATACCTGTTCTTAAGTGAAAAGGCTGAAAGTAAAAAGAAAAGCCACATTTGATTAAAATCCAAGTTCCAAATCGAAAATCACAGAAAGTGTTTATGCCTTGGCATCCTGGTGATTGCTGGTTGGGTGACTCATATGTGATTGGTCTTTCTCATTACATATAGATCTATGCGTTTTTAGTTCTGAACCACAGTTCAATCTTCACATTGTTTTTGTACTTTTAACATTGGAACCAGAGATTTAAATTCCATCACAGATGTTGTGTTTCATTTGAGGTATATGTACATCAAAGAGCATCCAGCATAAAACTACTAGCCAAGTCCACCAAGCAATTTCTGATGATTTTCTGTGGCTGTCTGTGTAAAAAGGGGCTCAATACTAGACACTATATGTAGAAAATGAAGAGGAACACTAACTCCTTAAATGTATCATCAGTTTTAAAAAAAATGCCTTCGTTTCTACTGCTCCAAGGTCCTGTTTGTCATTGTTTTCCATTTTTAATTTGATTTGATTTTCATCAAGTTTCCTTTTGTGATTATTCAAAAGTATTAAAAAAAAATTTCGCAATGTGATTATTTGATTTCAGTCAGGCACTCATTATTTGTTGTCATCACATTTCATTAGGGGAAGAAATAATTCTCCAAGTGAAAAGAAAGATATATTAGATTTTGGTTTCATTGAAATTCTCAATGCGGAGGGCTTGTGAGCAGCAATTTCTTGAGTTGGGAAAAGGATGTGAACCTTTAATATCAAGCCTAATCATAAATGGGTGTATAGATCAGCACAAGCACATGTGCAGTGAAGAAAGAGAGAAGGCATTTCACACCCAAAAAAGTTTCTCCCGTTAATAAATATTTCAGTTTTGGAAAGTTATTGCAGTCACAAAACATCTGAAGTGACTTCACAGAAATGAACCAAACGGAAGAGAAGCCTTCAAAGAACAAATGATTCACTGACACATTAAGAAGACAGTTTTCTTTCACTGTCCCTAATAACGTCTCATTTAAATGAGACTCAAGTATCTTGTAATTTCATCATTGTTATGATTTTGTGACCTAACAAAAGTTATTTATTTATTTTAATGTTTTCCAAGCAGCATTAGAGTTTGTTTTAATGAGGTCATGACCTCTGTTGTCGCCTGTTACAACAACTACGTAGTAACTCACAGACAGAAAAGAGACAGTTTTAACTTGAGCTTTTTATTTCATCACCCAAAGTCTCTTTGCAGAACCTGCAAGTATAAAAGCAAACATCAAGAAACATAATTTATCTTTAAAATAAACAAAACAAAACTGAGTGCATATACAGAGGCTTATTCATTAAAAACACACAAAAAACCCACAACCCTCTAAAACAAAAATGGAGATATTACATACTTTATCCACCCATTGCCACACTCAGTTCACTTCTATTTTCTCTTTCTCCTTTGACCTTTGTCAAAGGTGTCTTGTTTACTAAATTTCTGTAACAGCGGAAATGTATTACACCAAGTATTCAAAAATGTTGTGTTTGGGATCTTGTGTTTGTGTAAATTCAAATGTTTTATTTGATTTTAGTTTTTTTATTCTTTACTACTTGGCATGATGTATGATGGGTCACACATTTGTTCACACTCTTTCCTCATAGTGAAAATATCGCTGGTTTGAAATTGCCTGGCCTCCTTGTGCCTGTGTGGGTTTTTCTCAACCCACTCCAATTTCTCCCCTATAGGACAAAATTATACTTTTGAGGCTAATTGTTGACCCAATTACCCCTAATTGTGAATGGTAGTGTGCATAACTGAATGTTCCTCTGTGTTTGACCTGTGATGGGTCACTGACCTGCTCAGGTTGTACTCTGCCTTTGCCTATTTTAACCTGGGGTCGACTCCAGGTTCCTTCTAAACTTGAGTTCAATAGAGTAGTACAGACATTGTACAAAGCAATTTAAGTATACACTTGCAATTACTCTTAAATGTATTGCACCATCACTCTAGTTTAACTGTGTAAAATGTAAGTAATTACTTTGTGATTGTGTATATTGTGGGTAGTGTACATTCAGTAACAGAAATGATTGCGTCTCTGGACTAATGTCCTCTAATTTGTTTGAAGTACTTTTAGTTTGTCCTCATGTTTGTGTTTGAGATGTGGACTGCAGCTTGTCAATCTGACTGAAAAACAAGCTGTTCTAAAGGAGACTGTTTGGAGCTCAAGGGTGAGCACCTTATCGACTTAGTCAGGACTATGGCAGTAGGACAAGTAGCAAGTGATCTGAGTAATGTCAAGGAGAGGTAGAGGAGGATGGAGACAGACCCAGACAAAAGTGAACACAGGTAATGAATCAATTTGCACATTCAAAGGTAAGAGAGAGGCTCCCTGAAGACGTTTTCTGCGTCTGCCCTGACTCTCAATGTGTCCTTGCCTCTTCTCCATTGGCAGCCCTGAGGGCTACTTTGCTTTTACTTTGCCCTTTACATATTATTGTGTGTCATAATTTAAACCTTTCATTTCTCCCTCTCTTTCCAATTTATTCTGAATTCTTTTCTTATTGGTTGACCTTTTTGCCAATATTCTTAAAATACTTGCTGTTGCTTGCACTGGTTTGTCTAGAACCTGTTGAGTCGTACTATTTTTAACAATTTTGTAAGGCTTGTCATCGCACCTGTCACAATGTCATTTTGGATCTCAAAACTACTTCTATCCACTAAAAAAGGAATTTAATTGTCCTATCACACAAATTCAAAGTCATATTTTGCTTAGGATTTTTGATATGTATTATATTTCAGTTATCAGAGAGTTTTACGTTGTCAGCCAACAATTAGCACAACCTAATGAATTGGTCATCACAATTTGTGTTCTTGTGTTCCTTATAATAAAGTAATCAGAATAGATCGGTGGTTTTCAAACTCTTCAGCATGTACCACCTTAAAAAATATCGCACTCTCTAAGTACCACCATCATGGCTGACCTGAACATACAGAAGGGGAGGCTTAACCTATTAGCTATGGACTACACAATTTTTAAATATGAATTTCATATGGCTTATATTATTTCATGATATGGCTTTGTACGATGCTGATGATTTTATATATGGATAGAATATTGGGAAATATATATTTATGACTTGCCCCCACGGACCACTAGAGAGAGCCTGCACACCACTGAGGGTACACGTACCACAGTTTGAGAATCCCAGGAATACATCTATCTCTTTTGTTGAATTAGTTTGAGGGTTACATTGACCTGTTAGCTGCAACATGTCCAAAGCTTGATATCCTTAAAGTATCTGCTTCACTGGTCACATCAGTGCTTGTAATAGCCTAGATTTTTAAATTATAAAAGGCATTTGAGACATTTATTTTGATTTGTCCCGTTACTGGGTTAATACTGTGTTTTATTCCACTTTACAGGAATATATGGTTATTTTCAGTTCTATATTATAGGGTAAGCAAATGTTGAATTTGGCACTGCTTGTGTGTCTGGTCTTTTGTAATGGCATGCGTCATGTTGAAGGTCGGGAAAGTTAAGTTATAGCTATGTGAACTTAAAGCCAGTGATGTTTTTGATTCACACAAAATATATATAAAATTTACTTTTCAAAGGATTTATGTCTGTAAAAAAGAAACATTTCAGGGAACGGACAAAATGCAGAACAAGAACTGATAAATACAGAAAATGCTACACACTCAGTTGTGAGAAAACACTGTGCTCGCTGGTATCAGTTATCTTGCATGGAGCTCCTGCTGGGACGAATCATGCAGAGGCTCACCTTAGTGACTGCTTTAATTAGTCTGATTAATTATTGAATTGTGGAGTCAATATTGCTATGCTATGAGAAATAAAACAGCTCTTGTGTGCACTTATTGGCTTACCTACCTGATTCTTCACCGTCTTTCCCACTTCCCTCTTTGTCCGTCTGTCTGCTCGTAAAAGCCACCATCATCACACCAGCAGCGTGTTGCTTCCTATTTTATTTATTGATGACACTGCAGCTCTGGCAATAGACTTTAAAGATCTTCTTTCAACTATACAAAAATTGACGTCATGCAACATTTATGCTTAGGTCATTTAACAAACGCACGTGTATGTCATTTCACTGGTGTTATCTGCGCACGCGCGCTAAGATGTTTGGTGTGTAATGATCTGGCAGATGGTGCACACTCCAGGTTTTGGTGGAGGAGACATGCCAAACATGAGAGATTTCGGCAAGGTTGGATGAACAGTCAGGGTGTGTTTGTTTATGGCCTATGTTGTGCTTGACTGTGTGTCAAAGAGAAACATTAGGGAACGTTACAATTTCAGATGAGGTTCTTTTGTGAGGAAAGCCCTCAAAGTGCTGACAGGTTATGGTATTTACAGATGCAAGAATATCGTTTTCTCAGTTACTTGCAATTCGTGTTTACTGAACATGAATGAACATGCTATATTTTAACCGAAAACTTGTACATATTGTCTGTGCAGGCAGTTATTTTTGTCTGAGCTCCACGAACCTGGATTATGTAATTCCCTAGCTTGTCACAATCACTTTGACTTAAAAAAAGTGTCTTTTTATTGAGCGCACTGACGCATCACATGTTTTGTTTCTTTTTTTTTGCTCAGAGAACAGCTCAGCTTTTCTGTCATGCTCCCGGCTGTGGCTATGAGGTGGGTTGTGTTCCACTGCTCTCGTTGTTGAAATCATAAGACCTGCTGACAGACACACTGCTGAATAAGTCCAATACAACAGCACACATGAAAGGGACAGCTGTCAGGTCCTGGGGTCTGACAGTATCATAATATAAGAAGGTACATTTACACACTCCTACTCTACCTCGATTGAGGTTTTTTATCTTGTGACTCTGCTGCGCAGCCTGTGCCAGGAAGCACAGTGCCACCTCCCTGCTGTTGTGCCCCCTATGGTCTGGCAAGGCTTTGCTCCTTGCACGCAAAGAGATCAGAAAAGTGTCACAAAAAAGACCCACAAAAATGTATATTCCCTCTATTGTGCAAGTCTCGAAGCACTTCCTATCTTTTCACTCCTGCTATTGGATGTTATTTATTTATATCCTTCCATGGCTGGATCGTTTTAGGCTCTCCTGATACTGAGATCTGCCCCTGACCTTTTATTCTTTTGTTGTGGCCCCCAATGCTGCTGTCAATTGTTTTCCTGTGTAATGTTTTCTTTATCTGCCATCCGATCATCCTCCTCTTCTTCTCTCTGCAGCTGGTGTCCCTTTCAGCTATCCATTCTAATCCAATGCACATTTCTGACTATTCAACAATGACTTCCTCCTACTTGACCTTACCAAAGTCAAAAACATATTTTTCTAGCTAGCCCTGACAACAACAGAGAAGGAGATGGACTGAAAAGATTGGACTTTACATTATTTACAGCTTATATGCATGCTTGAGGAGACTGCATGATACTATCATCTCTCAAGGATGCAAAGTTGTCTGCAACGAGGACATAGACCGCGCACGTTTCCTGCAAAAATAGCTTCTTAACAATGCAGAAACCAGTCAATAAAAGAGTGCACAAATAAATAGCCCCATTAGGACAGCTGTACTTAAGGCTACAACACCCACCTACCCACACACAGACACACACACTATATGAGTCATTGTTTTCAAACATTGATTGGCCATTTAAGAGGAAAAAAAATACGGAATTACTTCAGCTTGATGACCAAAGGTAAAGTACCGACCCACATAGCATAAAAGTTGTGGCTGTTCAGCTTCAATGGTAATTTGTTTCAGAAAAGATTATCAAGCCCTGTCATGGTTTCACATTGATTACACGCCATTTTCAAACGGCAAATGCTAAATAATTCAAATCTGACATTGAAACTGAACAAGGATTAACAGAAGTTCTCTGTGTTTTTGAAGTTCCACGATTTTGACCATCTTTCTGTTGACGTTGGGAAGCATTGACGACGTTATTGACCTTGTTCGTCGCATCTTGTGTTGGCTTTTCATACAACTGCCAAGCAGAGTCCGACCCTGAACTCTTGGACAGTAGATTTGTGAGTCATATTGCTCTACACTACATCATGCCATTTGAATTTTATGAATTAGCTGTTTACGTCAGTCTGCTAAATGTAATCTGAAATTGTAAAGTTTGTGAGATATTTATATTGCCATGTTTATTGTGAAAGACTTAACATTGTGGGCAGTAATGTCTCTCTGTGGCTTTATTTCTGAGCTGTACAACATATTTTTCTGTCTTACTGAATTTCAAACTGCTCTTGTATTTCACAGGGGAGAACAGAGAGAAACAAACTGTTCCTCAGTAGCTGTTAGATCTTTTACTAGAGTCAAATAAAAGAGTCTCTTGAAGGTTTAGTCGTGTGTCGTCAGGCATTCACAAAATTCAAAATGAGCTGTAGAGGCTTTACAACTTGTGCTTCTGCTTACAGTGAAAGCATGAATAATGATCTTCTTGGCGACTAATTTTCCTGACTAACTGAAAGGTTTGTTAAAACTGGTTCACTATTAGAAAAAAGAAAATATATGTTTTTTTTTTTTTTGTTTCGCACAATTTATGTGAGTATTTTAAACATGTTCAATAACTATATCAGATTTTGAATGCTGTTGAAATAAAACACAATTTACACCCTGCAGTTACCAATTCATGCTGGGATTAAGATGAAACATATTCCAATAACTTCCTGAAGGTTTATTTTCAACAAATGTGAGCAGAAGTACATCCTGTCAGATCATTCCTGTGACAAACAGTGTTATCACTTCCGACTCCGAGACATTGTTCTTTTTATATTAATGTTGTAATCCAATGGCTCTGTGGCAAAAGCAAGTTGCTCCATGACATTTGAGGAG
>OMNM01003454.1:2425-19696 GCA_900302745.1 Parablennius parvicornis | reverse complement strand
GTAAATTTATTTCTGCTCCATATCTAAATTCTCTCCCAGACTACTTCGCTCACTTCCTATGACTCATTTCCGTTCCTCTCTCAGAAAAAAGCCAAGGATCAATGCCTTGTCATGGCTAATGTGCACCGTCTGCAATCCTTCATATTCAAAACTGGGTCTCGGTATCAGAGCATAGCTGACACAAATCACCACTCAACAGCAAATGTGGAACAAAGAAAAAAATGGAAAGAGGGAGGGATAGATGGATAGATAGAGAGAGGGAGGACAGGCAAAGCTGATGGAAGAGAGGACCCCCTGCCTACTGGCACATTAATCATTAACATGCACAAAAAGAGAAAGCTGGAAGAAAGGTGGAGACAATGATGCTACAACTCTAACAAGACTTTAAACGCTTTTCCTGATCAGAAACATGATCAGCACTTCAGAAAAGTAAAACCTGACATTTGTAAACGAGAAAGGGATGAAAGAGTGAAGAATATCAAAGTACTGTAAGTATTTGTTTTTTTAATGTACCTAAGGCTCCGACAGATTTGGGAAAAAGCGCCTGCTTAGTACTCTGCCCTCTGGTTATGAGATAATTTAACCCCAACTTTCATATCAATGAATTCAGGAGTATTTTTAGTAATCTGCTGGAGGAGGAATGTTCCTGCTTCTCCAGAAGAGTCTCATGTTTTTCATTGTTGCATTTCCTGTGATGCCACTTCCTTGAGAAATTAAAGTAAAAGAAAGAATAAAAAACTAATTTTGCACTATTCATTCTCTGAATTTTCATGTCAGATGTTGCTTCCATCTGTCTCCTTCACCCTCCTCCATCGCTCATGTTCTGCATTCCTCCATCCACCCCTCTCTTCATCTACTTCTTCCATCACAGACAATGATGCTTAGCGAATATTACACTCATCTATTCTTCTTTTAAGTGCCATCATCATGGTTACCAGATGCACTTATGGCTTTTTAGGCCCATTGATTGGCACAATCAATACATCATCTTGGGAAAGTTTGGAGACACTACATTAGTGCTGCCAGACGCTCTTAAAGCTTTAAGCAGTCATTTGTATGGAGATGGGCGCTAGTTCATTATGATAATGGTCACCAGCAGATGGGATGGGGTGGAATCCAAACTCCTTACGCTTGCTTCCGGTACCTTTTTTAGACTTCCTCTTTTAATTCCCTGCAGGCTTACAACAGTCGTACATGCATTTCCTCCCTTTTCAGTTCATGTCACTTATAATACTCATATAGAAAAGGCACAATATACAAGGTATTTGCTTCTGTAGTGAAAAACAAAACAGTGAAGGATATATTTCCGTGCACAGCTTTGTGTGGTTCATTCAAGGATTATTTGCTTATACCCAAGGGTGTTTTTGTTTTTTTTGTTTTGCCGGCAGGAGATGTGGCATTTAGAGACTGAACAGCCTAAACAAGAAGACAAAAAGGAAGACAAAATAATGTGCAACTTCTGGCCCAGGATTCATCTTACCCTGCATTCCCCATGCACCCTTTGCTTAGCAGTGCAGTAGCTTCTGGCAAATAAGTTTTCCTAAATCACTTAGTTTAGCACCTGGAAGCCCCAGACTCCCACACTTCTGGCTACAGGGAATTAATACAAGACTGATTTCACTTATTTGAGATGCACTACTGCTATGAGCTTAGTGAACTACTTAAAAATTCAGGCAGGGAAACGCCTGCGTCAAAAAGCAGGTTTGCCCCACATTTCATGCCTTTTATTCTCTGTAAGTGGATTCTCTCTCTTTTATGAGCTACTCAGACATTTTTTTTTATATTTAAAGAAGAGGTTCATATCACCGATCCTAACTCCTGAAAAGACTTTAAGTTAAGGCCAAACAGTAGAGTGCAGGTTGAGTCATTACTGAAGTCAAGTCAAATAAAGTAAATTAAGGCACATGAAAGATAAAAGATAAATAGATAAATATAGATTCATTATGTTATCATGCAAGTTTTCTAAAGATTCTCAAACTTCCTTCGATAGTCCAAAAACATGTTTTTGAAGTAAATTAGTGATTATAAAGTGTCTGTATTGTATGTATGTGTTTAATCTTGTGCTGGGCTGATAAACTGCCTCCACAGATTACATGCATTGTGTGTTAAAAATCATCCAAACATTGTTGCAATGCCACAAGTAATGGACACAGGCCATCTCAGTATCAACCAGTGATACTTTCTTCCTATGTAGCCTGGGACAGTCCAACGGCAAGAGACAGAAAACCACTCACACAGTCAGCTCAAAGAACTCTATTCATCTAGTACATACGATTTTAGAAGGGAGAAAGCTGAAGTGCACAGGGAGAACATGCAAACGACCCCCCGAAAGTTTTAAATTGACCATGAATCTTCTTACTGTGAGACCAGATCAATAACCATGACATTACTGTATCAGTATCTATCACATCAGAAATGTGACATCATTTGCATAAATCATGACGATATCTCGCCTTTTTTGTGATGGACTGACGACCTGTCCAGGATGGACTCTGCCTTCACCCCGGGTCATCTGGGATCAGCTCCAACCCCCTCGGTGACCCTCAACTAGATAAAGTGGAGGAGAAGATAGATCTATAGACCTTCCTGTAGAGCTTTTCTAATAAAAGACTTCCAGTTGTGATAAATAAGGTTTTTGGCTACTCTTACATGCGTCTGCACTATCAAAACCTTCCATCATCATTTTCAGAAATTACAGTTTTTCTCATCTCATAACTCCTACCTCTGCTGTTGAGCTCCAGCAGTATGATATACCACAGATAAGCTGCGATTGCTCTGCTATCTCCCCACTGGTCGCCCGGCTAATCTGGCATGTCAGGCTCACAATCAGGCTGAAGCAGGTGACATGTGACTGAATGGCTGTACAATGGGATGGAGCTTGGGTCCCAGATAAGAGAATTAATATTGATTGCACATGCATGTTAGACAGATTGTGTCCATTAGAAGTTACATAGATCTGTTTAGTCTCACTGGTAAGATGCAGAGGCTTGGAGCTTGAATGATTTTCGTTTTTTCCAATCAGCCAATTACACTGGTTGAATTGTAAAGTTGTTTGGATGATAATTTGCACGACACGCCTTTTAAATTTCACAAGGACTTTCCCAACACCATCAGATGGGTTGTTTCTATGATGGGTGTTTCTAATTTCATATTGTGTAGTATATGGTAAACCGGTGTGCATTCAGCTCCAATTAATTGCAGCCTATTTATTTTTCTCTCGTTGCAAATGTGCAGCTCTCTCTCCAGACCAAACGTTGAATAGCAAAAAAGTAGGGAATCATTTGATGACTCACTTGTTTCAAGCTGCAGTATTTCCCCTAGCCAGGTCTGCGCCATCCAAATAAGGTTACTGATACCTCCACAGTCTGGTATTCACAAATAAGGCATAAAATAAAAGCACTTTCACTCAGTCTGAATCACGTAAGTAACACCCAAATATGGATTTGTGTGTACGGCTGTGCATGAAGACGTGCATGTGTGAGTGAGAGACAGACAGCAAGTGCTAAGAGCTATAACTGTGGGAGTGTTTTACAAGCTCAAAGCCCTGCGCCTGCTCCTCTAATTCAGCACACACATTGCACTTTCAGCAGATCAATGATCCCCTTGTGCCTCACACGCAATCTCTCTCTCCTCACACCCACCCATATGCACATATACCCTCCGAGGTGCACAAACACGCCGATACACACACACACAGCCACACACGCGCGCACACACACACACACACACATCCAATCCTCGTCATTTCATCCTCCTTTCACTCCCGCTCCCTTTCTCATATATAGACGTGCTCTCATGCACCCCTCTCTCTCTTTTTTTCCATCCCTCCATCTCTCTGAAGCCCTGAGCAATTACTCACTGAGACTCTAGAGAAGACTATAAGTGAGAAGGGAGGGAGCGACTGAGGAGAGTTAGAAGGACAGAGGGATGGAAAGAGTGCAGATAGATGTAGAGCGAGGCGAGGGTGAATGAAAACTGTCCGTCACCTAAAAACATCTGCTCTTCGGTGACCAAGGTCAAAGTTTCAGTGCAAAGAGTTCACGTCTCGTCTGTAGATCACAGTGTGAGCCTCCATCTGTGTGTGAATAAGTATGTGGGGGTAAGGGGAGCGAGTGGGTGAGGAAGGAGGGTCACAGTAGTACGGCACAACATCATTTATTCATCGGGGAGTAAAATGTGAGTGTTACAGCTGCGACGCACACAACAACAGCAAAACACAAGGCACTTCTGGGTGGTAAATCAACTCTTATGGACCAGCTGCAGCTCTCTTAGTACACTACACACACAAACACACGCTCACTAAGTAGTGACAACTATAAACTATATGCAAGAGAATGTTCATAAACAGTGAAAATCAAGAACTGTGCGTACGTGTGTCTCCTCACAGTGTCCCAGCTTCCACTAAGCTCTCAGGTTGATCCATTTAAAACACAATGGAGGATTACATTCTCATCTGGCCACTGGCTCCAGCCTGCACAAGGAAAACACTACGACTCTAATACTACCTTGGCATCCAGTGAGTGTGTTTCTGAGGGGAAGTGTGTCTGTGTTTTCCCCATCTTATGCAAGCACCACCAAGTACAGCATACAGCTGTTGTCCCTCTATCATGCTGGTCTAACATATGTGTGTGTGTGTGTGTGTTTGTGTGTGTGTGTGTGTGTGTAAAATTGTACTTCTATAATCCACATCTTTTCATGGGAGAGATGTAAAAAAAGCAGGAACTGAAAAGAAAAGTGACTTCAACTAAAGTCATACACCAGGATCCATTTTTAGACATTTGCCATCAAACTGACCTCTTTTAAAGACTATGCTGTCGTAGGGTATTTTGTTTCTGGTCTCCAGACTCGAGCAGTTCCAGCGGTGCCCTCTGAACTGGTGCTGGCACTCGTGGATGGCAATCTGGATTCCCTGGATCGCTGAAGCTGTCACGTCTGGGTTGCGCATGCACACCTCCAGCTGGCGCCGTGTCAAACCTGGCAGTGTCAGACACACCGTGTTGGCATTCAGGATCGGCTCGATGTTGGGAAGCTTCAGGCCCAAGATTTCATTGGAGTCTACCCTGCAAGGAGCATACAATTTCCAGTAATTGACAAAGGCAGAAAGTACGCTATAGGTCTCCCCTATCTGTTAGTTTCATTTGTTTGTCACAAAAGTCTAGTTAGGACTCGTAAGGTTTACTTTAAAGTTCCTTGGGTGTCACGCAAGTGCTCAATTCCCACAGTTAAAAAAAAAAAAAAGAAATGAAAATGCCCAGACTTGATGGTCCCCAGCATAGTTGATTCCAGTAAAATCTAAAACCACACAAACTGTGTTAACACTTGTGAAACCATCTCCAGATGCTGGCAGTTTGATGAGAAAGTGAACCTTTGAATCTATTGTTATGTCTTTCCTTCTCGGATCGATCCAATCTCTGATTATGCAAGGTTACGGCTAAATTGAGGGAAAGAATGTAAATTTTGAGACTTTGAGGGGACAAAAAGTAGGAATGTGTGTCCTCGGGGTCGTATGAGTTTTCAATAATAATATCTCCACTAAAACCTGCATCTTTTCTCTTTTTTGCTCTATAATTTTGACTAAGTTTAGCCTCTTTTGACCTATTAATCTGAAGGCGTGACCACTTAAACTATACATCTGAAGCAAAATACAACTCAAATTAAAAGAAAGCTTGTTTCTGGATGTAGTATCAATAAAAGAATAATACTGTCACCACACAACTTCTCAGTAGCTGCAAGGTGTGTCTCTGCACTCAACAGTCTGATGGTCCCGCTGCAGATCAATCATGTGAACAATAGTAATTCAGCCGACAGCAGCCTGAGCGCTTTTCAACTTCACAGAGAAACGGTAACAGTAGTAACAAGAAAAACACAGCCTGCGCTGATGATGGTCTGAGAGCGGAGAAGGGGTCCAGCTTTTTCTCTTCATTATCATTATCTCTACAAGCAAAAATCACAGGTTGTGTGTCTCTGTGTTCATAGCACCGAAACACACAACTGCACATGCAGTCACGAGCACGCATACTTCCAGGCGGACACACACACACATCAATCTGCACCCTCACATGTTTGAGCACACCCTGACATGCACACACAAATATCCAGGTGTAGCAAAGACACTATACTTTGCAAAGTACTTCTTTTTTACAGTTTTGTTGTGGATTTTGTGTCCGTATTAATTTCTTTTGTCAATTAAGGAATTGCTATATTTAAAAGTCCCATCTCTTTCTGACAAAGCACCCAGCAGCTTTGGATAATAATTGGAATATTCAAACCCAACTTGGCACACTATCAGAGGTAGTTATTTTATGTGTGCCATGCCTGTCATGATCGGTGGCATTACTGTTTGTCTTCCGGCAATTCCAGTTTCCCTTCAGTTTCTATCTGTTGTTTCCTGTTTGGACTGTTGATCCAGATCAACAGCAATATGTCCTTATGGAGCTGCATTTGACTGATTGAAAACTTTGTTTTCAAAGAATATGGTGCATGTTTGGTGTTATACATACTAAAATTGTTGGATTGAAAACAACATTCTACTGAATTATTTTCAAAGTTTTTCCAACTATTTTTGTGTTATAAACAGACCAGCCTGTATAGTAGCTATTAAATAAGATGGATGGAGTATTTATTTACATTTTTTGTAACTGCATTTCTATAATTCAGGGTGTGATCAAAGCAATTCATAAACTTTTTCAAACAGGCTTGAGAAGGGTACTTTAAAATTGTCTGAAAATCAAAGCTCAACTTAATTCAATTAATAATTCAACTCACCTTTTATCCAAGAGACAGATAACCACCAGGATGCATGTCAGTCTGAGCAGCAAGTGATCCATTTTTGTGCCTTTTAATAATAATAATGATAACGATAGCAATGAAAAATGTAATTAAAAAAAAAATTAAAAAAAAAATATTTGGAGTATTTAATTCAAACTAATTCCAATATTCCGTCTCAAACTTGGTGAAAAATTGGAGGAGAGGGGCTCAGGTCAGGTCTTGACAGCTCCTGCGTCTGCGGGTCCAGATGTGCCAGCCAGCGGCGCAGTTCTCATTCAAGAAAAGTTTCATCAGCCTCCAAACTTACTTGAATGAAGGAGGTCGCTACTAGTTGGAGGGACAGTCAGTGCTTTTCTCCTCCAAAACATCCGGACGCACGCCAGTCACTCCGCTCCGCCAAAAAGCTCTTTGTGTCGGTGTAATATCCAAAGAGAAGACGCTTATAGGCGCACTAAATGAAGTCTACTTGAGCAGTGATGTTTCAGTGCGCACCGATAGTCTTCTAAACTGCTGCACTTAGCGCTTCGCCAGCCCACTTTTTTTGCGTCACTCGGATAGTCGGAGTGCGCCGAGGGAGGTCAAGTGCCTCGTTAAAGCAGGATAGAGATCCCTCTAGATAAGGAAACCAGAAAACACTTAGCCCGGGCCCTCGGAGAGAAAACACCAGATCTATACTCGCAGGAGAAGATGCTGGGGATGAGGATGAAGAGACAGAGTGGTGCGAAGGGAGAGAAAACTTTTTTTTTTTTTTTAACTTCAAGGATCTGTAGTGATAATGAATAATAGATCAGAGAAAAAAAGGTATGGGAAGTTGATGGTGTTGAGGCGAGATTAGAATAAATGAAATACTTCAATAAATTCTATTATTGTTCAATGAATCAACACTATATTTCACCACATGATTACTCGTCAAAGTGCTAAAAGTTGAATGTTAGACTAAAAAGACGATCTGAGTAACAATAAGAAAATAGTTAATACATGAATCAATACATAATATAGAATTAAGTATTGTGAGGAATTATACGTTTATAAATGTTTGTTATTGTGGTTTTTATCCTTCCACACAGGCACTCTTTCGTGATCAAACACTGGACCCACACATTCCACCTAAATGTACCTAAATACATCTCCCTTAATAACACAATAAACCAGCAAATAAAAGTATATAAAAAACAAAAAAAATTAAATAATTAAATGACAAAAGACACATTTTCTAATATTTGTTTTTATTTTAATGTAGATGTGCTTTGTTAGTAAAATGTGATGATTCCCAACATCCAATGAATACATGAAGTATGGTAGTTGCACTATGAAGTAATTTCATCATCCTACTATTAACAGTTCACCCTTGAGTCACATTCAAACTTTCTGAATTAGTGTAGATCTGTGATATCAAACAGGTTTGTGGACAGAACATGGCGAACCAGAAGACTTTCTGGCCCCATAATAACTTTGTAAAGTGGATAAAGTTTTTTTTGTTGTTTTTTTTTAAGTGAAATTATGTCATCTGAACGTTCCAAAATGTTGCAATTGAAAAATATGCTTTTAGGCATTTCACTGTATCTTGTACCAGAGAGTTTAAAAATAGCTTTATATTGACATTGCATTCATTTTCTTTAAAATGTTTAATATGTGCATGCTTAAAAAAAAAAAACAAAAAGGTTTGTATCCCTTTTTGCATTAAAATCTGTTTTGGAGTTGTTCAAGAATCGTATTGACTTGAATTATCATGCAAAAATGTCACTGGTCTGACCAAATTCAAGATCTGTTCAGGTTGTATGTGGCTCTGTGAACTATCTATCCATCCATCCATCCATCCATCCATCCATCCATCCATCCATCCATCCATCCATCATACTGCTTCATCCAATTTGCACACAGGAGACGAGGGCCAATTCAATCCAAATATACACAAAGGCAAAAATCACTCTGGACAAGAACAATCCATCACAGAGCACATCCAGTCACATCACGTACATTCACACCTTGTTTAGCTCTCATTTAAACCCATTCAAAAGCACAAATAGAGAGAGCATCCAAACTCTGAATAGAGAGGCTCAAAAGAATGGACTAACTACTTCACCACTGTGTGGCCAGGTTAAAGTTTCTACATGAAGACCTTTGTCTTTTATTTCCATAAAGCGAAGGAAACATCAATGCAAAAATGTTCATATCAAGACGAAACGGTTTCACAAAACTTCATGAACACTACTGCTGTGTAAAGAGGTACAAACATGTTTCTGGGAGAAAACTGTAATATTCTCTAAAATCTTCCATGAAAAGTATCCCATTCCCAGTGCAAAGCTCCCAGTTTGTCTTTCAGATAAATGGACCTTTCCCATCTCCAATTTACCCATAAGCACAATGGATGGTCCACAATTCTGGTGAACTGATGGGTTCACAAAATAGATTGTTTAATCAGACTCCATAAATGTTCTCCGGAGAGAATCAATCATCTTTTTTTCCAAGGCTAACTCAAGAAAATGTGACAGGAAAAATTAACATCATGTGTAAAAGAGATGTATTTTGATCTTCCTCTGGGGTCGTATCAATTAGGAAACAATATGAGATACTGGCACATGATAGGAAAGTCTGAATAGAGAAAATGTGAGGATCTTCAGGCTTTGTAAGTACAACACACATTTGAAGAAATGAGGAGTTGTTAAAGTTGTTGGTTCCCATTGCTGTCTAACCATGACTGTGTGTCATGGTCTTTAATCTTTCCATTTAAATGGCTGTAAAATATAACAAAAAGCTCCCTTGTTGATGAAGACCACATGATATCACTCATCTCAGTGCTTTATGAGCAGCTCAGAATAAAGATTGAGAAACCACAAATAAAAATACCCCCCCCCAACCAGTGCAGGGACATGAGCATTCTGCCAGCGTGGAGTCACTGGGGTTGTAAAACGCCACACCAGTTCAGCACTCAGACGCAATTAAGCCGCTGTACACAAATTTAAAAGATCAGGGAAACAATGCCACATCAAATTTCTTCCAAAGCGATTCATCACAGTGCTCTGATCCGGACAATGTCAGGGTTGGGGGGGGACACTCTGTGCTTAATTGTTTCGAGGCATGTAAGGACGGCTGCTTATAGTGGTTTTGTAAGTTTGACAGCAACTCCACAATGTGTTGCATACTGTCATCTGGATCCATCTCACTCTCACTATCCTTCTCACTACCATGATGGATAATAACATTACTCACATTTTAGTTTTAGTTTTTTTACAAAACATCGCTTATACACCCTCACCGCTGCATCTCTGTTCACTCAGAGCATTAAAAACAGCTGTAGGGAGGATATTGATGGTGACACAGGGAGGCGGTCCAATGAAACAAACTGAAAAGGTGTCAAAGTGAAGCTCGTTATAATGAAATAAAACATAAATGAATAAAATAAATCTGAGAAGATGAGAAAACTGTTTTGATGAAGTCAGAATGTTCAGCCATGGATGGCCTCCTGACATGCTGCTCCTCAGTGTAGAGAGGAGCTGTTGTGGATGAAGATGAGGATAATGCCATTATTACAGCCCACATCATAAACAAGACAAGGTCAGCTGTACTATAAAAGATCCACTTGGACATCATATCTTCTCCCCTACTACCTTCTAGAATTAGGTACAAACTTTTTGCAGCATCAAGAAATACCTTGTACTCACAAAACATCTTTTTTTTTTAAGTATTATTGTTATCATTGAACTGCCTACTTGAATTGGACAACAATGTTCTCAAACAATGATAATATATTGCGGTTAGATTTTTTTTCTTAGTCATAGGATACATTGTCAATATATAAGGATTAAGTCAACATATTTATTGAAGCTGAACTCAGAACAAACAAAACATAAAATCTCGATTTACCTGGTTGGATAAGTTTATGAGACAGCAAGTTAAAACTGTTGAGTTCATAAAGTCACTGTGACTTATCATGACCACTTCTATTATCATAATAACTAACATGTTTGGAGTTAGTGTTCAACCTCGCAGTGAATGTCACCGGCCCCCCTTTAACTCACTATTGAGTCATTGTGGTTTATGCTAACATCATTAGCATCACCTGTTTTCATTTAAGTATAAATATTTGCAAAATGTGTCAAAGGTTATGATGTAGTTGCCTGTTTTTTTTTTTCTCTCTTCTTTTTCCTGTTTTTTGAATGACAAGCGTAGGTCCCACCAGGCAACAGAACTCTTTTTTTTTTTTTTCCTCACACATTACATATTCATAGGGGAAACGATATTGTTCGCTGGAACCTTCATACACACGGACATATTTCAGAAAACCTTCACATCTGGACCAGACTTTTTTGCCAAGAAACTTGTAGTCTGCTGTCTCAATCCCTCTCTCTCTCTCTCTCTCTCTCACACACACACACACACACACACACACACACACACACACAAACACACACACGCGGAGTCTTGCTGTTTCCCTCTCCTCACAGCAAGCAGTTGTATTCATTAAAAGTGATGTGGGAAACATTTCAGTTATTTTCAATTCAACTTGACTCTCGTGTCCAGAGACTTTATTTTGGTCAAATGTTCACTCCAGCTCTGTTTCACAGTTCCCGGTTTTTGTCCGTTAAGGTTTTCGTTGTAACGTGATTTTCCCGTAGGTCTTGAAAACTTTTATTATTTTTATCTTGCACTGCTCACTCTCACTTGCTCCGCTACATGAAACATGAGACCGCTGAACCTTTAATTCAATAATAAACCAAAACACAGAGTTTTCCCAACAGCGCCTGTATTTTTGTCGAGTTGCAGTGTCGGGTTCATTTGAATCTTTATTGTCCAGCAGGGACAGACATGACTGAGCTAAGTTTTCACAGTCTGGTGGCAAGTGCCATGTAAACACATTATGTCATACAGCATTCACGAATATATGGTTTATGGTCTTGTGCAATCAGATTGTTAACTTTTAGTGTGGTGGTATCATGGAACAGCAGTGATTTACCACAATAGTTTGCATTACATATGGAACTATAGGTTTCTGAGTTTCTTCTGCTTACATTCTCAATGGGAAAGTCATGTGCTGCTGAAGCCCAAACACAGAGAACATTAAAACTATATTTGTCATATGGTCTTAAAAAAAAGTGAAAGCTTGTTACATTGTTATGATGTTTTTCACCAATCTTCCCCTGAAAGAAATAAAGAAATGTTTTCTATGTAACCATGATGATTTTTTTATTTTATAAAACTTGTCAATCAGATATAGAGAGGCATCCTACATGACTTTTATCTGATCATAAAATATGCTCTATTCAAAAAGTTTGACGGAACATACCCGAAGTGACATAATTCAGTAATAATTGTCAATATTGAGCATTATGTCAGAAATTTGTTGACGTAACCAAAAAAATTGCTGCTAATTTTTTTAATGTTTTAAGCTTTTACAAATGGCTCGCCCAACACTGACATCTTGCATGTTATGAGTGCTAAATATGAAAATATGACCAGATTGCATAACATAAAGGAAAAAGGAGGGAACATAAACATCACACACAGGTTAATTCAAACAAAGTAAGTTTGTGTCATTTCCTTGTTTCTGTGTGATATGCTAAGCGAACCATGCTATATATTCATGTTTACCACGTCAAACTTGACATCTGATTATAGGTCTTTGGTTTACTCACCATCTGTCATCACACTTTTTTGGCTTCTGTTTGTTTCACTCTTTGTTTTCATTAGCCAGCTACCAGCAGGACTCTTTTACTTATGTTGAACTCACAGACATCTGGCATTGACTTATTGTAATTTGACACTTGCCTCATAATTATTTTCAGCTGCAGCTGTGTGCGGAGTGTGCTGTACATTAATCATACAGAGAAATCCACAGCAGGCTGATGTGCAGACCAACTCCAAACTGAACTTAGATAAAAGTTTCAAGCTTGGACACTATATTCTGGGTTACTTTAACCTGGGGTCATGGTCATTGTTTAGTATTCTGGCTATGGTAAACATAAGTTATCCAGACTTCTTTAACTGGTGGCATTAAATGCAGAAAAGCAAAATAGACTGTAAAATACAAAATAACTGTATTTTAAAGTGTGTTGGTTTTAAAGCAGGCATACCCCTGCATACCCCACCGCCCGCCTCCAATATATTCCCTCTCCATGTGTTGAACTCTCCTTGAGCATTAAACCCCAAATATCTCCCAAATCAGGTAATGTGCCTCACGTAGCAGCTGTCTCTGTTGTTGTGTGAGTGTGCAGGTGAATGTGACTAACAATGTAAAGCGCTGAAACAGCAAGAATAACACCATAGAGCTGAGATCCATTTACCATTTATATATCTATATGTGCAGCCAAGATCATTTCCCGTGAACTGCAAAGGTCAACAACATTGCTGCTTTTAGACCTCACTGAAAACCATAGCAACTCTAACATGATTAGTGCACTGACACTTGTAAAGTTGAAAGTGCTGCATGTAAATGGAGACGCTGTATAGTACCGGCTTTTACATTGTAGGTGAGTCCCATTGTGTCCTGACTTTTATACAGGACACTAACCGGCTCTCTCACTCTCCCTTTTCTATTTTTGCTTTTACTTCAAAGAACATCTTCAGATTGACTCAATTCTTGCAGAAATTTCAGAATAGGTTTCCTGGATACTTTCACCACTTAATATACAGACAGGCCCTTTATGACCCCAAACACTCATACAATGTACAGATTAAGTAGACGGTAGTTCTACTGTTAGGCTTCATGAAAGGGGGTCAGGTATAATTACAGCTGTCAGTTAAAGATAGCTTGTGGCTATTTTGTAAATACCTAATCCTCTCTTTCTGTGCCTTGGCCTTTCTTTACCACAGCACATAGAGCAATAACACTGTGACAGTATACCGTTTGCAGTATAGGAACAAGTATAAGTTATGATTGTCACACCCTCGCATGCAGCGTCTCCCCGAGCGGGGAGTTCAGGCGCAGTTCACGTTTCTTGGACAGTTTTTGGATGTAGCCGACGAAAACGAGCAAAGCAGAGGAGCGCGGCCGAGCAGAGGTTAGTCAATTACAAGGCTCAGCTCTAGTAACAAACTTCTAACAAGCAAATTCTTGGCTGGGTGCATACTCATGAGAGCACAGAGGACAGGCAGAGAGAAGAAAAAAAAAAACACTGTGGGTGCGCAATGCTGTCGGTAAACAATAGTGGTTACATTTCTGGGGTTTTTTGTTCATGTGCAAGGCTACATGTTTTGTGAGTGATTTGTGTGAATTGTGGAGTGCAGACAGAAAAGGACAAACAGTACAACCAAGGGAACAGCTGTGGAGTCATATCATGCTGGGACAAATGTGTCCAGTTAAAAAGAAAAAAAATTTTAAAATCTGCCCCCGAGCATCAATAGTGTTTCTGAAAATGAGAAAGCTAAAAGGAAAAAGTATTGGTAGGAAAAAAAAAAAAAAAATGCACCGGTGACATGCGAAGTGAAAAAAACATTTGATTATGTTACTTGTTTGTGGATGACAAATATCAGCAGAAAATTTAACATTTTGTTTGCCTGATGAAAGCAGAAACAAACAAACCTGAAAGATCTGCAAAAAATTGCAAACAGAATTTTCAAAGATGTGTCAAAATTTTTAACAGAGATTTGCAGTTGGCTTGAATAAGTCACAGGGACCTTTTCAGTTTCTGTGAATTAGTCGGTTTGGGAAAGAACCGTCTTTCAGAAGCTTCTGCACTCTGTTGATAAACTTAATTTTGCTTGACAAAATAATTTATTAAATGAGGAGAATTCCTGTATTTATGTGCTCCCAATTTCTCAGTTTTTTCAGGACTGCAAGACAAACACAAAAACGTTCATAAAATGTATCTGGGAGTTGTGCAAATTGACATATCATGAGCAAAATGATAAAATCCCCGTCCATTTTGACTGCTGTATTCCTGCAACATTCACAAAAGATCAATTCACTGTGATTCCAAGCCAATATTGTAAATAATTGCAATTTTCCGTCTCCCAAAACTGATTGTAAGCTATCACAGTCCAATGAGATGGTAATAAAGAATGTCAGCTGGTGTGCAAGAACCAAACTGTGAGGCTGCGATTACTAGGCATTAGCATCTCCTAAGCTGCAGCTCTTCAGAGGTGTTGCCAGTCTGCAGTGATCAACATCTATCAAAAAGGGTCCAAGGATGGAAAAGAAGAGAACTGAAGACTGGCACACAGGCAGTCAAGGCTTATTAATCCACATCATGAGGGATTTCTCATGTGGTCTGAACAGATGAAAAACTGGAGCTGAAACTGGTGCAAAGATCCATGGTGGCGCTTAAAAAATATGACCTCCACCATATACTGCCGTTGGTCATAATGTCATGGCTGATCTTTTTGCACAAGCCTTTTTCCTTACCTTTTTTTTTTACCTGCTTTTTTTTTTCTTCTTTTTTTTTAAATCCATCCTTTGACTCTGAAAACACCAGTGTGATATTGTAAGGTTTTATCTGAGAACAATATCTTTATCCTAATAAAAGTATTGCATTTATATCAGCAGGGATCTGATTCCTTCACTGTGACTGAGTGTGACTTCACATTATCTCTTATCTTAAGTTCATCCCAAAGTGTTGTAATCTTCTAAACATACACCCTCATGTTATGCTTGAGATCTGCACACATTTTACCTGCCCTGTGCCAGCAACACTTGCATGTTATTAGATAGGAAATATAGTTTTTTCATTGTTGTTTTTTGATCTTTGTTGCAATCCCATGTCAGGACCACAATGTGGTTCCAATCAATTATCTTGTATCTGTAGGGAATGAAAATATTCTTGAGTTCTGAGAACGGCCATTATTTTGGATGATCCTAATGACTCACAGAACGTACGCACAGAGAAAATAACACTTTAACAAAACAGGCACCAAAGTGAGATGCTAAAAATCTCACTGGTGAGTGGAAAAGATAATATTATCTCAGTTGTACGTATTATGGGAAAAGAGTGAAGAACTCTTAAAGTAAAGTAAGGAAGAGCAAAAAGCACTGCTGTGTTTCTATTCTTTTAATTATTTTAATCTGTTTTCCACGTTAGTTTTCCATCTAGTGACCTTCAGGTGGTGAAAATCCATTCATTCATTACTGCTGGTATCGACTTGCCTTGATTTTTTTTTTTTTTTTTTTTATTCAGACCATCTTCTATAGAGACTTTATCCAGTAATTATATCTGTAATGAAGATCATTAAACAGAAATAACAACTCAATCATCGGCTTTCATTCCAATTTAATCTCCTTGGAGAACAGATTTGCACTTGTGGACATGCACGTTATTCACATATGATTGCAAACGCTCTTTTATTTCTGGTAACCTCATGGAAATGTGTCATCAACAGTCCAATTTTATATGAAAAGAAAAATGCATGTCTCAGATACAATACAAGATACAGAACAGAAATCAATTATTTTAATGGCTTGTAATGTTTGTGTGTGTAATGTGACTAAAAATAGACTGCTTCATCAAAGCTTGTGTCAAAAACATGACCACAATCTTTGTGGAAGGCTTTGAAATGATGGCAAGAAGTCAAAGTTTCAAACACTTTAAATCCAATTTCACTTGAGTTAGAAACATTTTTTTCAACTCATCTCTTTGTTCCATCACATGGTGTACAATTCTCAAGAAATATAGAAAATAATGTAGCCCGTGAAATCAGAATTAACTTGATTTGATCGCACTTTAAACAGATGCCGTACAACAATATTGCCTTCACAGGGCTCATAGCAAACACACACAGAAAACCCCATAAAAAAAACACATATTGTATGTGGGATTCACTCACTGGCCTCATGCATTCCCAAGCCCTTGACTGTAACCTTAACTGTAATCATATAACAACATATGCCTAATCTTAATCCTGCATATAACCTGTAACCTTGGCACTGAAACCACCTGTTAACCCTTACTGTCATGACATCGTGGGAGTGGGGGTTCCTGATGTCTTGGACTGAGGTTTGTGTTTTTGAGCCCAGGCAGTCTGGGAGGCGGGCGTTGGGGTGAGTTGTCTACACAAAGGCATCAGAAACTAAATGCACACACATATTACACATAGCCTTAGGCCGACCCTTCCCTACTGTCCAATCTCCCCTTTGGTTTCCTAGGCATGCATGCAAACATGGGGTAAATCTACAGCCAGAGGTTCTGAAGATCCATGGGATGGTGATCCACTGGATAACATTTGCCACAATTTATATTCTAACCCTAACCCCAAACCCAAACCCTAATCCTAACCTTGTCTACCTATAATGTGTAATTGTGCCACTAAAACCACCATTTAACCTTTAGAAACATGCCTGATATTGTGGAGTCCATCATTTTTTACACCACAATTGTAGGGACACTCACACAGATGTGTGGTACTTTCTTAATGATGCCTTCCCATAAGTGTAATGCATGTCCGATCCCCACAACCCAACCCTCTTGATCCCTAATTCTGACGTTGTGTCTATCTTTAACACGCATCTTCAGCATTTTAGACTCTCATAAAACAGGTTGCCATGGAAAATGTAGTGTGTGCCTAATTGTCAGG